>JAVLSZ010000027.1:46670000-46700000 GCA_032313775.1 Urocyon cinereoargenteus | reverse complement strand
TTAGGTTTAGGGTTCGGGTTTGGGTTAGGGTTAGGGTTAGATTTCGGGTTAGGGTTAGGGTTAGGGTTCGGTTTAGGGTTCGGGTTAGGGTTAGGATTAGGGTTAGCGTTCGGGGCAGGGTGAGGGTTAGGGTTAGGGTTCGGTTTAGCGTTAGGGTTAGGGTTAAGTTTGGGGTTAGGGTTCGGGTTAGGTTTAGGGTTAAGGTTCGCGTTAGGATTAGGGTTAGGGTTAGGGTTCGCGTTAGGGTTCGGGTTAGGGGTCGGGTTAGGGTTAGGGTTAGGGTTCGGGTTAGGGTTAGGGTTAGGGTTCGGGTTAGTGTTAGGGTTTGGGTTAGGGTTCGGGTTAGGGTTCGGGTTCGGGTTAGGGTTAGGGTTCGGGATCGGGTTAGGTTTAGGGTTCGGGTTAGGGTTCGGGTTAGGGTTAGGGTTAGGGTTCGGGTTCGGCTTTAGGGTTAGGGTTAGGGTTCGGTTTAGGGTTCAGGTTAGGGTTAGGATTCGGGTAAGTGGTTATGGTTCGGGTTTGGGTTAGTGTTAGTGTTAGGGTTCCGGTTAAGGTTAGGTTTAGGGTTCGGGTTAGGGTTAGGGTTAGGGTTCGGGTTAGGGTTAGGGTTCGGGTTAGGGTTAGGGTTCGGGTTAGTGTTAGGGTTAGTGTTAGGGTTAGGGTTCGGGTTAGGGTTAGGGTTCGGGTTCGGGTTACGGTTACGGTTAGGCTTAGGGTTCGGTTTCGGGTTAGTGTTAGGGTTAGTGTTAGGGTTAAGGTCAGGGTTCGGGTTAGGGTTAGGGTTACGGTTAGTGTTCGGGTTAGGGTTAGGGTTAGGGTTCGGGTTAGGGTTCGGGTTAGGGTTCGGGTTAGGGTTCGGGTTAGGGTTAGTGTTCGGGTAAGGGTTCGGGTTAGGGTTAGGGTTAGGGTTAGGGTTAGGGTTAGGGTTCGGGTTCGGGTTAGGGTTAGTGTTAGGGTTCGGGTTAGGGTTAGGGTTCGGGTTAGGTTAAGGGTTAGGTATTGTGTTAGGGTTAGGGTTTGGGTTAGGGATAGGGTTCGGGTTAGGGTTAGGGTTCCGGTTAGGGTTAGGGTTAGGGTTCGGGTTCGGGTTAGGGTTAGGGTTCGGGTTAGTGTTAAGGTTCGGGTTAGGGTTAGGTTTCGGATTAGGGTTAGGTTTAGGGTTAGGGTTAGGTTTCGGTTTCGCGTTAGGGTTCGGTTTAGGTTTAGGGTTAGTGTTAGGGTTAGGGTTAGGGTTAGGGTTCGGGTTAGTGTTAGGGTTAGGGTTCGGGTTAGGGTTAGGGTTCGGGTTAGTGTTAGAGTTAGGGTTCGGGTTAGGGTTAGGGTTAGGGTTATGGTTAGGTTTAGGGTTCGGGTTTGGGTTAGGGTTAGGGTTAGATTTCGGGTTAGGGTTAGGGTTAGGGTTCGGTTTAGGGTACGGGTTAGGGTTAGGATTAGGGTTAGGGTTCGGGGCAGGGTGAGGGTTAGGGTTAGGGTTCGGTTTAGCGTTAGGGTTAGGGTTAAGGTTAGGGTTAGGGTTCGGGTTAGGTTTAGGGTTAAGTTTCGGGTTAGGATTAGGGTTAGAGTTAGGGTTAGGGTTCGGGTTAGGGGTCGGTTTAGGGTTAGGGTTAGGGTTCGGGTTAGGGTTAGGGTTAGGGTTAGGGTTCGGGTTAGTGTTAGGGTTTGAGTTAGGGTTTGGGTTAGGGTTAGGGTTAGGGTTCGGGTTAGGGTTCGGGTTATTGTTAGGATTCGGGTAAGGGGTTATGGTTCGGGTTTGGGTTAGGGTTAGTGTTAGGGTTCCGGTTAAGGTTAGGGTTAGGGTTCGGGTTAGGGTTCGGGTTAGGTTTAGGGTTCGGGTTAGGGTTAGGGTTCGGGTTATTGTTAGGGTTAGTGTTAGGGTTAGGGTTAGGGTTAGGGTTCGGGTTCGGGTTAGGTTTAGGGTTAGGGTTCGGGTTAGGGTTAGGGTTCGGGTTAGGTTAAGGGTTAGGTTTCGTGTTAGGGTTAGGGTTTGGGTTAGCGTTAGGGTTCGGGTTAGGGTTAGGGTTCCGGTTAGGGTTAGGGTTAGGGTTCGGGTTCGGGTTAGGGTTAGGGTTCGGGTTAGTGTTATGGTTCGGGTTAGGGTTAGGGTTCGGGTTCGGGTTAGGTTTAGGGTTAGGGTTAGGGTTCGGTTTCGCGTTAGGGTTCGGGTTAGGTTTAGGGTTAGTGTTAGGGTTAGGGTTAGGGTTAGGGTTCGGGTTCGGTTTACGGTTAGTGTTAGGGTTAGGGTTCGGGTTCGGGTTAGCGTTCGGGTTCGGGTTAGGGTTAGGGTTCGGGTTCGGGTTCGGTTTAGGGTTAGTGTTAGGGTTAGGGTTCAGGTTAGGGTTAGGGTTCGGTATAGGGGTAGGTTTCGGGTTCGGGTTAGGGTTAGGGTTCGGGTTAGGTTTCCGGTTAGGGTTAGGGTTCGGGTTAGGTTTAGGGTTCGGGTTAGGGTTAGGGTTAGTTTTAGGAGGTAGGGTTAGGGTTAGGGTTCGGCTTACGGTTAGGGTTAGGGTTAGGGTTAGGGATAGGGTTCGGGTTAGGGTTAGGGTTAGGGTTGGGTTAGGGTTAGGGTTCGGGTTCGGGTTAGGGTTAGGGTTAGTGTTAAGGTTAGGGTTAGGTTTCGGATTAGGGTTAGGTGTAGGGTTCGGGTTAGGGTTAGGGTTAGGGTTAGGGTTAGGGTTAGGTTTCGGGTTAGGGTTAGGTTTAGGGTTAGGGGTTAGGGTTAGGGTTGGGGTTCGGGTTAGTGTTAGGGTTACGGTTAGGGTTTGGTTTCGGGTTAGGGTTATGGTTAGTGTTCGGGTTAGGGTTAGGGTTAGTGTTATGGTTAGGGTTAGGGTTCGGGTTAGGGTTAGGTTTAGGGTTAGGGTTCGGGTTAGGGATAGGGTTAGGGTTCGGGTTAGTGTTCGGGTTAGGGTTAGGGGTAGGGTTAGGGTTCCGGTTAGGTTTAGGGTTAGGGTTAGGGTTCGGTTTAGGGTTAGGGTTAGGGTTAGTGTTTGCTTTAGGTTTCGGGTTAGGGTTAGGGTTAGGATTAGGGTTCGCTTTAGGTTTCGGGTTAGGGGTCGGTTTAGGGTTAGGGTTAGGTTTCGGATTAGGGTTAGGGTTAGGGTTAGGGTTCAGGTTAGGGTTAGGGTTCGGGTTAGTGTTAGGGTTAGGGTTTGGGTTCGGTTTAGGGTTAGGGTTCGGGTTCGGGTTAGGGTTAGGTTTCGGGTTAGGGTTAGGGTTAGGGTTAGGGTTAGGGTTAGGGTTCAGGTTCGGGGTTAGGGTTATGGTTAGGGTTCGGGTTAGGGTTCGGGTTAGGGTTAGGATTCGGGTAAGGGGTTAGGGTTCTGGTTCCGGTTAGGGTTAGGGTTAGGGTTCCGGTTAAGGTTAGGGTTAGGGTTCGGTTTAGGGTTAGGGTTAGGTTTAGGGTTAGGTTCGGGTTAGGGTTAGGGTTAGTGTTCAGGTTAGGCTTCGGGTTAGGGTTAGGGTTAGTGTTAGGGTTAGGGTTCGGGTTAGGGTTAAGGTTCGGGTTAGGGTTAGGGTTGGGGTTAGGGTTAGGGTTCGGATTAGGGTTAGAGTTAGGATTCGGGTTAGGTTTCGGGTTAGGGTTACGGTTCGGGTTCGGGTGAGGGTTAGGGTTAGGGTTAGGGTTCGGTTTCGGGTTAGGGTTAGGGTTCGGTTTCGGGTTAGGGTTCGGTTTAGGCTTAGTGTTAGGGTTAGGGTTAGGGTTCGGGTTCGGGTTTAGGGTTAGGGTTAGAGTTCTGGTTACGCTTCGGGTTAGGGTTAGGATTCGGGTAAGGTTGTTAGGGTTTGGGTTCGGGTTAGGGTTAGGGTTAGGGTTCTGGTTAGGGTTAGTGTTAGGGTTCGGGTTCGGGTTAGGGTTAGGGTTCGGGTTAGTGTTAGGGTTCGGGTTAGGGTTAGGGTTCGGGTTCGGGTTAGGGTTAGGCTTAGGTTACGGGTTCGGGTTAGGGTTCGGGTTAGGGTTAGAGTTCGGGTTAGGTTTAGGTTTAGGGTTCTGTTTAGGGTTAGGGTTTGGGTTAGGGTTAGGGTTCGGGTTAGCTTTAGGGTTAAGGTTCGGATTAGGATTAGGGTTAGCGTTAGGGTTAGGGTTCGCGTTAGGGTTCGGGTTAGGGGTCGGGTTAGGGTTAGGGTTAGGGTTCGGGTTAGGGTTAGGGTTAGGGTTAGGGTTCGGGTTAGTGTTAGGGTTTGGGTTAGGGTTCGGGTTAGGGTTCGGGTTCGGGTTAGTGTTAGGGTTCGGGATCGGGTTAGGGTTAGGGTTCGGGTTAGGGTTCGGGTTAGGGTTAGTGTTAGGGTTCGTGTTCGGCGTTAGGGTTAGGGTTAGGGTTCGTGTTAGGGTTCGGGTTAGGGTTAGGATTCGGGTAAGGGGTTATGGTTCGGGTTTGGGTTAGGGTTAGTGTTAGGGTTCTGGTTAAGGTTAGGGTTAGGGTTCGGGTTAGGTTTAGGGTTAGGATTCGGGTTAGGGTTAGGGTTCGGGTTAGGGTTAGGGTTCGGGTTAGTGTTAGGGTTAGTGTTAGGGTTAGGATTCGGGTTAGGGTTAGGGTTCGGGTTTGGGTTACGGTTAGGGTTAGGGTTAGGGTTCGGTTTCGGGTTAGTGTTAGGGTTAGGGTTAGGGTTAGGGTCAGGGTTCGGGTTAGGGTTAGGGTTATGGTTAGTGTTCGGGTTAGGGTTAGGGTTAGGGTTCGGGTTAGGGTTCGGGTTAGGGTTCGGGTTAGGGTTAGTGTTCGGGTAAGGGTTCGGGTTAGGGTTAGGGTTAGGGTTAGGGTTCGGGTTCGGGTTAGGGTTAGGGTTAGGGTTAGGGTTCGGGTTTGGGTTAGGGTTCGGGTTAGGTTAAGGGTTAGGTTTCGTGTTAGGGTTAGGGTTTGGGTTAGGGATAGGTTTCGGGTTAGGGTTAGGGTTCCGGTTAGGGTTAGGGTTAGGGTTCGAGTTCGGGTTAGGGTTAGGGTTCGGGTTAGTGTAAAGGTTCGGGTTAGGGTTAGGGTTCGGGTTAGGGTTAGGTTTAGGGTTAGGGTTAGGGTTCGGTTTCGCGTTAGGGTTCGGGTTAGGTTTAGGGTTAGTGTTAGTGTTAGGGTTAGGGTTAGGGTTCGGGTTAGTGTTAGGGTTAGGGTTCGGGTTAGGGTTAGGGTTCGGGTTAGTGTTAGTGTTAGGGTTCGGGTTAGGGTTAGGGTTAGGGTTATGGTTAGGTTTAGGGTTCGGGTTTGGGTTAGGGTTAGGGTTAGAGTTCGGGTTAGGGTTAGGGTTAGGGTTCGGTTTAGGGTTCGGGTTAGGGTTAGGATTAGGGTTAGGGTTCGGGGCAGGGTGAGGGTTAGGTTTAGGGTTCGGTTTAGCGTTAGGGTTAGGGTTAAGGTTAGGGTTAGGGTTCGGGTTAGGTTTAGGGTTAAGGTTCGGGTTAGGATTAGGGTTAGGGTTAGGGTTAGGGTTCGCACGTAGGGTTCGGTTAGGGGTCGGGTTAGGGTTAGGGTTAGGGTTCGGGTTAGGGTTAGGGTTAGGGTTAGGGTTCGGGTTAGTGTTAGGGTTTGGGTTAGGGTTCGGGTTAGGGTTCGGGTTCGGGTTAGGGTTAGGGTTCGGGTTCGGGTTAGGGTTAGGGTTCGGGTTAGGGTTCGGGTTAGGGTTAGGGTTAGGGTTCGGGTTCGGCGTTAGGGTTAGGGTTAGGGTTCGGGTTAGGGTTCGGGTTAGGGTTAGGATTCGGGTAAGGGGTTATGGTTCGGGTTTGGGTTAGTGTTAGTGTTAGGGTTCCGGTTAAGGTTAGGGTTAGGGTTCGGGTTAGGGTTAGGGTTCGGGTTAGTGTTAGGGTTAGTGTTAGGGTTAGGGTTCGGGTTAGGGTTAGGGTTCGGGTTCGGGTTACGGTTAGGGTTAGGGTTAGGGTTCGGTTTCGGGTTAGTGTTAGGGTTAGGGTTAGGGTTAGGGTCAGGGTTCGGGTTACGGTTAGGGTTACAGTTAGGGTTCGGGTTAGGGTTAGGGTTCGGATTAGGTTTCGGGTTAGGGTTCGGGTTAGGGTTCGGGTTAGTGTTAGGGTTCGGGTAAGGGTTCGGGTTAGGGTTAGGGTTAGGGTTAGGGTTCGGGTTCGGGTTCGGGTTAGGGTTAGGGTTCGGGTTAGGGTTAGGGTTCGGGTTAGGTTAAGGGTTAGGTTTCTTGTTAGGGTTAGGGTTTGGGTTAGGGTTAGGGTTCGGGTTAGGGTTAGGGTTCCGGTTAGGGTTAGGGTTAGGGTTCGGTTTCGGGTTAGGTTTAGGGTTCGGGTTAGTGTTAAGTTTCGGGTTAGGGTTAGGGTTCGGGTTAGGGTTAGGTTTAGGGTTATTGTTAGGGTTCGGTTTCGCGTTAGGGTTCGGGTTAGGTTTAGGGTTAGTGTTAGGGTTAGGGTTAGGGTTAGGGTTAGGGTTAGGGTTAGGGTTCGGGTTCGGGGTTAGGGTTATGGTTAGGGTTCGGGTTAGGGTTCGGGTTAGGGTTAGGATTCGGGTAAGGGGTTAGGGTTCTGGTTCGGGTTAGGGTTAGGGTTAGGGTTCCGGTTAAGGTTAGGGTTAGGGTTCGGTTTAGGGTTAGGGTTAGGTTTAGGGTTAGGTTCGGGTTAGGGTTAGGGTTAGTGTTCAGGTTAGGCTTCGGGTTTGGGTTAGGGTTAGTGTTAGGGTTAGGGTTCGGGTTAGGGTTAAGGTTCGGGTTAGGGTTAGGGTTGGGGTTAGGGTTAGGGTTCGGATTAGGGTTAGAGTTAGGATTCGGGTTAGGTTTCGGGTTAGGGTTACGGTTCGGGTTCGGGTGAGGGTTAGGGTTAGGGTTAGGGTTCGGTTTCGGGTTAGGGTTAGGGTTCGGTTTCGGGTTAGGGTTCGGTTTAGGCTTAGTGTTAGGGTTAGGGTTAGGGTTCGGGTTCGGGGTTAGGGTTAGGGTTAGAGTTCTGGTTACGCTTCGGGTTAGGGTTAGGATTCGGGTAAGGTTGTTAGGGTTTGGGTTCGGGTTAGGGTTAGGGTTAGGGTTCTGGTTAGGGTTAGTGTTAGGGTTCGGGTTCGGGTTAGGGTTAGGGTTCGGGTTAGTGTTAGGGTTCGGGTTAGGGTTAGGGTTCGGGTTCGGGTTAGGGTTAGGCTTAGGTTACGGGTTCGGGTTAGGGTTCGGGTTAGGGTTAGAGTTCGGGTTAGGTTTAGGTTTAGGGTTCTGTTTAGGGTTAGGGTTTGGGTTAGGGTTAGGGTTCGGGTTAGCTTTAGGGTTAAGGTTCGGATTAGGATTAGGGTTAGCGTTAGGGTTAGGGTTCGCGTTAGGGTTCGGGTTAGGGGTCGGGTTAGGGTTAGGGTTAGGGTTCGGGTTAGGGTTAGGGTTAGGGTTAGGGTTCGGGTTAGTGTTAGGGTTTGGGTTAGGGTTCGGGTTAGGGTTCGGGTTCGGGTTAGTGTTAGGGTTCGGGATCGGGTTAGGGTTAGGGTTCGGGTTAGGGTTCGGGTTAGGGTTAGTGTTAGGGTTCGTGTTCGGCGTTAGGGTTAGGGTTAGGGTTCGTGTTAGGGTTCGGGTTAGGGTTAGGATTCGGGTAAGGGGTTATGGTTCGGGTTTGGGTTAGGGTTAGTGTTAGGGTTCTGGTTAAGGTTAGGGTTAGGGTTCGGGTTAGGGTTAGGGTTAGGATTCGGGTTAGGGTTAGGGTTCGGGTTAGGGTTAGGGTTCGGGTTAGTGTTAGGGTTAGTGTTAGGGTTAGGATTCGGGTTAGGGTTAGGGTTCGGGTTTGGGTTACGGTTAGGGTTAGGGTTAGGGTTCGGTTTCGGGTTAGTGTTAGGGTTAGGGTTAGGGTTAGGGTCAGGGTTCGGGTTAGGGTTAGGGTTATGGTTAGTGTTCGGGTTAGGGTTAGGGTTAGGGTTCGGGTTAGGGTTCGGGTTAGGGTTCGGGTTAGGGTTAGTGTTCGGGTAAGGGTTCGGGTTAGGGTTAGGGTTAGGGTTAGGGTTCGGGTTCGGGTTAGGGTTAGGGTTAGGGTTCGGGTTTGGGTTAGGGTTCGGGTTAGGTTAAGGGTTAGGTTTCGTGTTAGGGTTAGGGTTTGGGTTAGGGATAGGTTTCGGGTTAGGGTTAGGGTTCCGGTTAGGGTTAGGGTTAGGGTTCGAGTTCGGGTTAGGGTTAGGGTTCGGGTTAGTGTAAAGGTTCGGGTTAGGGTTAGGGTTCGGGTTAGGGTTAGGTTTAGGGTTAGGGTTAGGGTTCGGTTTCGCGTTAGGGTTCGGGTTAGGTTTAGGGTTAGTGTTAGTGTTAGGGTTAGGGTTAGGGTTCGGGTTAGTGTTAGGGTTAGGGTTCGGGTTAGGGTTAGGGTTCGGGTTAGTGTTAGTGTTAGGGTTCGGGTTAGGGTTAGGGTTAGGGTTATGGTTAGGTTTAGGGTTCGGGTTTGGGTTAGGGTTAGGGTTAGAGTTCGGGTTAGGGTTAGGGTTAGGGTTCGGTTTAGGGTTCGGGTTAGGGTTAGGATTAGGGTTAGGGTTCGGGGCAGGGTGAGGGTTAGGTTTAGGGTTCGGTTTAGCGTTAGGGTTAGGGTTAAGGTTAGGGTTAGGGTTCGGGTTAGGTTTAGGGTTAAGGTTCGGGTTAGGATTAGGGTTAGGGTTAGGGTTAGGGTTCGCACGTAGGGTTCGGTTAGGGGTCGGGTTAGGGTTAGGGTTAGGGTTCGGGTTAGGGTTAGGGTTAGGGTTAGGGTTCGGGTTAGTGTTAGGGTTTGGGTTAGGGTTCGGGTTAGGGTTCGGGTTCGGGTTAGGGTTAGGGTTCGGGTTCGGGTTAGGGTTAGGGTTCGGGTTAGGGTTCGGGTTAGGGTTAGGGTTAGGGTTCGGGTTCGGCGTTAGGGTTAGGGTTAGGGTTCGGGTTAGGGTTCGGGTTAGGGTTAGGATTCGGGTAAGGGGTTATGGTTCGGGTTTGGGTTAGTGTTAGTGTTAGGGTTCCGGTTAAGGTTAGGGTTAGGGTTCGGGTTAGGGTTAGGGTTCGGGTTAGTGTTAGGGTTAGTGTTAGGGTTAGGGTTCGGGTTAGGGTTAGGGTTCGGGTTCGGGTTACGGTTAGGGTTAGGGTTAGGGTTCGGTTTCGGGTTAGTGTTAGGGTTAGGGTTAGGGTTAGGGTCAGGGTTCGGGTTACGGTTAGGGTTACAGTTAGGGTTCGGGTTAGGGTTAGGGTTCGGATTAGGTTTCGGGTTAGGGTTCGGGTTAGGGTTCGGGTTAGTGTTAGGGTTCGGGTAAGGGTTCGGGTTAGGGTTAGGGTTAGGGTTAGGGTTCGGGTTCGGGTTAGGGTTAGGGTTAGGGTTCGGGTTAGGGTTAGGGTTCGGGTTAGGTTAAGGGTTAGGTTTCTTGTTAGGGTTAGGGTTTGGGTTAGGGTTAGGGTTCGGGTTAGGGTTAGGGTTCCGGTTAGGGTTAGGGTTAGGGTTCGGTTTCGGGTTAGGTTTAGGGTTCGGGTTAGTGTTAAGTTTCGGGTTAGGGTTAGGGTTCGGGTTAGGGTTAGGTTTAGGGTTATTGTTAGGGTTCGGTTTCGCGTTAGGGTTCGGGTTAGGTTTAGGGTTAGTGTTAGGGTTAGGGTTAGGGTTAGGGTTCGGGTTCGGTTTACGGTTAGTGTTAGGGTTCGGGTTCGGGTTAGGGTTAGGGTTAGTGTTAGGGGTTAGGGTTAGGGTTTGGGTTCGGGTTAGGGTTCGGGTTCGGGTTAGGGATAGGGTTCGGGTTCGGGTTAGGGTTAGTGTTAGGGTTAGGGTTCGGGTTAGGGTTAGGGTTCGGGTTAGGAGTAGGGTTCGGGTTCGGGTTAGGGTCAGGGTTCGGGTTAGGGTTCGGGTTAGGGTCAGGGTTCGGGTTAGGGTTAGGGTTCGGGTTAGGGTTAGGGTTAGGTGTAGGCGGTAGTGTTAGTGTTAGTGTTCGGGTTAGGGTTAGGTTTAGGGTTAGGGTTAGGGGTTAGGGTTCGGGTTAGTGTTAGGGTTAGGGTTAGGGTTAGGGTTAGGGTTAGGGTTAGGGTTAGGGTTCGGGTTCGGTATAGGTTTAGGGTTAGGGTTAAGGTTAGGGTTAGGGTTCGGATTAGGGTTAGGGGTAGGGTTCGGTTTAGGGTTCGGGTTCGGGTTAGGGTTAGGGTTAGGGTTAGTGTTCGGGTTCGGTTAGGGTTAGGGTTAGGGGTTAGGGTTAGGGTTTGGGTTCGGGTTAGGGTTAGGGTTACGGGTAGGGTTACGGTTCGGGTTAGGGTTATGGTTAGGGTTCGGGTTAGTGTTAGGGTTAGTGTTATGGTTAGGGTTAGGTTTCGGGTTAGGGTTAGGGATCGGTTTAGGGTTAGGGTTAGGGTTAGTGTTTGCTTTAGGTTTCGGGTTAGGGTTAGGGTTAGGGTTAGGGTTAGGGTTCGCGTTAGGTTTCGGGTTAGGGGTCGGTTTAGGGTTAGGGTTAGGTTTCGCGTTAGGGTTAGGGTTAGGGTTAGGGTTCGGTTTAGGGTTAGGGTTAGGGTTCGGGTTAGGGTTAGGGTTCGGGTTATGGTTAGGGTTAGTGTTCGGGTTAGGGTTAGGGTTAGGGTTATGGTTAGGGTTAGGGTTAGGGTTAGGGGTTAGGGTTAGGGTTACCGTTCGGGTTAGGGTTAGGGTTAGGGTTTAGGGTTAGGGTTCGGGTTTGGGTTAGGGTTAGGGTTCGGGTTAGGGTTAGGTTTAGGGTTCGGGTTAGGGTTAGGGTTAGGGTTAGCGTTCGGGTTAGGGTTAGGGTTAGGGTTCAGATGAGGGTTCTTGTTAGGGTTAGGGTTAGAGTTAGGTTTCGGGTTCGGGTTAGGGTTAGGGTTAGGGTTAGGGGTTAGGGTTAGGGTTTGGGTTCGGGTTAGGGTTCGGGTTCGGTTTAGGGTTAGGTTTCGGTTTCGGGTTAGGGTTAGGATTAGGGTTAGGGATCGGGTTAGGGTTAGGGTTCGGGTTAGGGGTAGGGTTCGGGTTCGGGTTAGGGTCAGGGTTCGGGTTAGGGTTCGGGTTAGGGTTAGGGTTCCGGTTAGGGTTAGGGTTCGGGTTAGGGTTAGGGTTAGGTTTAGGAGGTAGTGTTAGTGTTAGTGTTCGGGTTAGGTTTAGGTTTAGGGTTAGGGTTAGGGGTTAGGTTTCGGGTTAGTGTTAGGGTTAGGGTTAGGGTTAGGGTTAGGGTTAGGGTTCGGGTTCGGTATAGGTTTAGGGTTAGTGTTAAGGTTAGGGTTAGGGTTCGGATTAGGGTTAGAGGTAGGGTTCGGGTTAGGGTTCGGGTTCGGTTTAGGGTTAGGGTTAGGGTTAGGGTTCGGGTTAGGGTTAGGGTTAGGGGTTAGGGTTAGTGTTTGGGTTCGGGTTAGGGTTAGGGTTACGGGTAGGGTTAGGGTTCGGGTTAGGGTTATGGTTAGGGTTCGGGTTAGGGTTAGGTTTAGTGTTATGGTTAGGGTTAGGTTTCGGGTTAGGGTTAGGGTTAGGGTTAGGTTTCGGGTTAGGGTTAGGGTTAGGGTTCGGGTTAGGGTTTGGGTTAGGGTTAGGGTTAGGGTTAGGGTTCGGGTTAGGGTTAGGGTTAGGGTTAGGGTTCGGTTTAGGGTTAGGGTTAGGGTTAGGGTTAGGGTCAGGGTTCGGGTTAGGTTTAGGGTTAAGGTTAGGGTTAGGGTTAGGTTTAGGATTCGGTTTAGAGTTAGGGTTAGGGTTCGTGTTCGGGTTAGGGTTAGGGTTCGGGTTCGGTTTAGGGTTAGGGTTCGGGTTAGGGTTCGGGTTAGCGTTAGGGTTAGGGTTAGGTTTCGGGGTTAGGGTTTTGGTAAGGGTTCGGGTTAGGTTTCGGGTTAGGGTTAGGATTCGGGTAAGGGGTTAGGGTTCGGGTTCGGGTTAGGGTAAGGGTTAGGGTTCCGGTTAAGGTTAGGGGTACGGTTCGGTTTAGGGTTAGGGTTAGGGTTAGGGTTAGGGTTCGGGTTAGGGTTAGGTTTAGTGTTCGGGTTAGGGTTCGGGTTCGGGTTAGGGTTAAGGTTAGGGTTAGGGTTCGGGTTAGGGTTAAGGTTCGGGTTAGGGTTAGGGTAGGGTTAGGGTTAGGGTTCGGATTAGATTTAGGGGCAGGTTTCGGGTTAGGGTTCGTGTTAGGGTTAGGGTTAGGGCTCGGTTTCGGGTTAGGGTTAGGGTTAGGGTTCGGGTTAGGGTTAGGGTTCGGGTTCGGGTTCGGGTTAGGGTTCGGGTTAGGGTTAGGGTTTGGGTTAGGGTTAGGGTTCGGGTTAGGGTTAGGGTTCCGGTTAGGGTTAGTGTTATGGTTCGGGTTCAGGTTAGGGTTAAGGTTCGGGTTAGTGTTAGGGTTCGGGTTAGGGTTAGGGTTTGGGTTAGGGTTAGGGTTCGGGTTAGGGTTAGGGTTCGGGTTAGGGTTAGGGTTCGGGTTCGGGTTAGGGTTCGGGTTAGGGTTATGGTTAGTGTGAGCGTTAGGGTTAGGGTTAGGGTTAGGGTTCGCGTTAGGGTTCGGGATAGGTGTCGGGTTAGGGTTAGGGTTAGGGTTCGGGTTAGGGTTAGGGTTAGGGTTAGGGTTCATGTTAGGGTTAGGGATCGGGTTAGGGTTAGGGTTAGGGTTCGGGTTCGGGTTAGGGTTAGGGTTCGGGTTCGGGTTAGGGTTCGGGTTAGTGTTAGGGTTAGGGTAAGGGTTCGGGTTCGGGGTTAGGGTTCGGGTTAGGGTTCGTGTTAGGCTTAGGGTTACGGTTAGGGTTAGGGTTAGCGTTAGGTTTCGGGTTAGGGTTAGGGTTAGGATTCGGGTAAGGGGTTAGAGTTCGGGTTCGGGTTAGGGTTAGGGTTAGGGTTCCGGTTAAGTTTAGGGTTAGGGTTCGGGTTAGGGTTAGGGTTAGGGTTAGGGTTCGGTTTAGGGTTAGGGTTCGTGTTAGGGTTCGGGTTAGGGTTACGGTTAGGGTTCTGGTTAGGGTGAGGGTTCGGGTTAGGGTTAGGGTTAGGGTTAGGGTTCGGATTAGGGTTAGGGGTAGGGTTCGGGTTAGGGTTCGGGTTCGAGTTAGGGTTAGGGTTAGGGTTAGGGCTAGGGTTTGGGTTAGGGTTAGGTTTAGGGTTAGGTTTAGGGGTTAGGGTTAGGGTTACCGTTCGGGTTAGAGTTAGGGTTAGGGTTAGGGTTAGGGTTCGGGTTAGGTTTAGGGTTAGGGTTCGGGTTAGGGTTAGGGTTAGGGTTAGGGTTCGGGTTAGGGCTAGGGTTAGGGTTAGGGTTCGGGTTAGGGTTAGCGTTAGGGTTCAGGATAGGGTTCGTGTTAGGGTTAGGGTTAGGGTTAGGTTTAGGGTTCGGGTTAGGGTTAGGTTTAGGTTTAGGGTTAGGGTTAGGGTTAAGGTTCGGGGTAGGGTTAGGGTTAAGGTTCGGGTTAGGGTTAGGGTTAGGGTTAGGGTTAGGGTTAGGGTTCGCGTTAGGGTTCGGGTTAGGTGTCGGGTTAGTGTTTGGGTTAAGGTTCGGTTTAGGGTTAGGGTTAGGTCAGGGTTCGGGTTAGGGTTAGGGTTCGGGTTAGGGTTAGGGTTAGGGTTCGGGTTAGGGTTAGGGTTCGGGTTAGGGTTCGGGTTAGGGTTAGGATTCGGGTAAGGGGTTAGAGTTCGTGTTTGGGGTAGGGTTAGGGTTAGGGTTCCGGTTAAGGTTAGGGTTAGGGTTCGAATTAGGGTTAGGGTTAGGGTTTGGGTTCGGGTTAGGGTTAGTGTTAGTGTTAGGGTTCGGGTTAGGTTTAGGGTTCGGGTTAGGGTTAGGGTTTGGGTTCGCGTTAGGGTTAGAGTTTGGGTTAGTGTTCGGGTTAGGGTTAGGGTTCGGGTTAGGGTTAGGTTTCGGGTTATGGTTAGGGTTAGTGTGAGGGTTACGGTTCGGGTTAGAGTTAGGGTTCGGGTTCGGGTTACGGTTATGGTTAGGGTTAGGGTTCAGTTTCCGGTTAGGGTTACGATTAGGGTTAGGGTTAGGGTTAGGGTCAGGGTTCGGGTTAGGGTTAGGGTTAGGGTTAGGGTTAGGGTTAGGGTTAGGGTTCGGGTAGGGTTAGGTTTAGGGTTCAGGTTAGGGTTCGGGTTAGGGTTAGGGTTAGGGTTAGGTTTTGGGTTAGGGTTAGGGTTAGGGTTAGGGTTCGGGTTAGGGTTAGGTTTAGGGTTAGGTTTAGGGTTAGGGTTACGGTTCGGGTAGGGTTAGGGTTAAGGTTCGGGTTAGGGTTAGGGTTAGGGTTAGGGTTCGTGTTAGGGTTAGGTTTGGTGTTAGGGTTCGGGTTAGGGTTCGGGTTCGGGTTAGGGTTAGGGTTAGGGTTAGGGTTCGGGTTAGGGTTAGGGTTCCGGTTAAGGTTAGGGTTAGGGTTCGGGTTCGGGTTAGGGTTAGGGTTCGGGTTACTGTTAGGGTTCGGGTTAGGGTTAGGGTTCGGGTTAGGGTTAGCGTTAGGGTTAGGGTTAGGGTTCTGGATAGGGTTAGGGTTAGGGTTAGGGTTCGGATTAGGTTTAGGGGTAGGGTTCGGGTTAGGGTTCGGTTTCGGGTTAGGGTTAGGGTTAGGGTTAGGGTATGTGTTAGGGTTCGGGTTAGGGTTCGGGTTAGGGTTAGGGTTAGGTTTCGGGTTCGGGTTAGTGTTAGGGTTAGGGTTCGGGTTAGGGTTAGAGTTCATGTTAGGCTTAGGGTTAGGGTTCGGGTTAGGTTTAGGGTTAGGTTTCGGGTTAGGGTTAGTATTAGGGTTCGGGTTAGGGTTAGGGTTAAGGTTAGGGTTAGGGTATGTGTTAGGGTTCGTGTTCGGGTTAGGGTTAGGGTTCGGGTTAGGTTTAGGGTTAGGGTTCGCGTTAGGGTTAGGGTTCGGGTTAGGGTCAGGGTTAGGGTTCGGGTTAGGGTTAGGGTTAAGGTTAGGGTTAGGGTATGTGTTAGGGTTCGGGTTACGGGTCGGGTTAGTGTTAGGGTTAGGGTTCGGGTTAGGGTTAGGGTTAGAGTTCATGTTAGGCTTAGGGTTCGTGTACAGTTTAGGTTTAGGTTTAGGGTTCGGTTTAGGATTAGGGTTAGGGTTAGGGTTAGGGTTCGGTTTAGGGTTAGGGTTAGGGTTCGGGTTAGGGTTAGGGTTAGGGTTTGGGTTAGGGTTAGGATTAGGGTTAGTGTTCGGGTTAGGTTTCGGGTTAGGGTTAGGGTTAGGATTCGGGTTAGGGTTAGGGTTAGGGTTCGGGTTAGGGTTAGGGTTCGGGTTAGGGTTAGGTTTAGGGTTCGCGTTAGGGTTTGGGTTAGGGTTCGGGTTCGGGTTAGGGTTCGGGTTAGGGTTAGGGTTAGGGTTCGGGTTAGGGTTAGGGTTAGGGTTCGGGTTCGGGTTAGGGTTCGGGTTGGGGTTAGGGTTCCGGTTAGGTTTAGGGTTAGGGTTCGGGTTAGGGTCAGGGTTCGGGTTCGGGTTCAGGTTAGGGTTAGGGATCGGGTTAGATTTAGGGTTTGGGTAGGGTTAGGATTAGGGTTCGGGTTAGGGTTAGGGTTAGGGTTCGGGTTAGGGTTAGACTGCGGGTTACTATTAGGGTTAGGGTTCGGGTTCGGGGTCGGGTTAGGGTTAGGGTTAGGTTTCGGGTTAGTGTTAGGGTTCGGGTTAGGGTTAGGGTTCGGGTTAGGGTTAGGGTTCGGGTTCGGTATAGGGTTAGGTTTAGGGTTCGGGTTCGGGTTATGTTTAGGGTTAGGGTTAGGGTTCGGATTAGGGTTAGGGGTAAGGTTCGGGTTAGGTTTCGGGTTCGGGTTAGGGTTAGGGTTAGGGTTAGGGTGAGGGTTCGGGTTAGGGTTAGGGTTAGGTTTAAGGGTTAGGGTTAGGTTTAGGGTTCGGGTTCGGGTTAGGGTTAGGGTTAGGGTTAGGGGTTAGGTTTAGGGTTCGGGTTAGGGTTATGGTTCGGGTTAGGGTTCGGGTTAGGGTTAGGGTTAGGGTTCGGGTTAGGGTTCGGGTTAGGGTTAGGGTTAGTGTTCCGGTTAGGGTTAGGGTTAGGGTTCGGGTTATGGATCGGGGTAGGGTTCGGGTTAGGGTTCGGTTTAGGGTTATGGTTCGGGTTAGGGTTCGAGTTAGGGTTCGGGTAAGGTTTGGGGTTAGGGTTAGGGTTAGGGTTAGGGTTCGGGTTAGGGTTCGGGTTAGGGTTCGGGTTCGGGTTCGGGTTAGGGTTAGGGTTAGGTTTCGGGTTCGGGTTAGGGTTAGGGTTAGGGTTCGGGTTAGGGTTCGGGTTCGGGTTCGGGTTCGGGTTAGGGTTAGGGTTAGTGTTCGGGTTTGGGTTAGGGTTAGGGTTAGGGTTCGGGTTAGGGTTTGGGTTAGGGTTAGGGTTAGGGGTAGGGTTCGGGTTAGGGTTTGGGTTAGGGTTAGGGATAGGGTTCGGGTTAGGGTTCGGGTTAGGGTTAGGGTTAGGGTTAGGGTTAGGGTTCGGGTTAGGGTTAAGGTTCGGGTTAGGGTTAGGGTTAGGGTTAGGGTTCCGTTTAGAGTTAGGGGTAGGGTTCGGTTTAGGGTTCGGGTTAGGGTTAGGGTTCGGGTTAGGGTTCGGGTTAGGGTTAGGGTTAGGGTTAGGGTTAGGGTTAGGGTTCGGGTTAGGGTTAGGGTTCGGGTTAGGGTTCGGGTTAGTTTTCGGGTTAGGGTTAGGGTTTGGTTTAGGGTTAGGGTTCGGGTTAGGGTTATGATTCCGGTTAGGGTTAGTGTTAGGGTTCGGGTTCAGGTTAGGGTTAGGGTTCGGGTTAGTGTTAGGGTTCGGGTTAGGGTTAGGGTTTGGGTTAGGGTTAGGGTTCGGGTTAGGGTTAGGGTTCGGGTTCGGGTTAGGGTTCGGGTTAGGGTTAGGCTTAGTGTTAGGGTTAGGGTTAGGGTTAGGGTTAGGGTTCGCGTTAGGGTTCGGGATAGGTGTCGGGTTAGGGTTAGGGTTAGGGTTAGGGTTAGGGTTAGGGTTCGCGTTAGGGTTCGGGATAGGTGTCGGGTTAGGGTTAGGGTTAGGGTTCGGGTTAGGGTTAGGGTTAGGGTTCGTGTTAGGGTTAGGGTTCGGGTTAGGGTTAGGGTTAGGGTTAGGGTTAGGGTTAGGGTTCGCGTTAGGGTTCGGGATAGGTGTCGGGTTAGGGTTAGGGTTAGGGTTCGGGTTAGGGTTAGGGTTAGGGTTCGTGTTAGGGTTAGGGTTCAGGTTCGGGTTAGGGTTCGGGTTATGGTTAGGGTTAGGGTTAGGGTTCGGGTTCGGGGTTATGGTTAGGGTTAGGGTTCGGGATAGGTGTCGGGTTAGGGTTAGGGTTAGGGTTTCGATTAGGGTTAGGTTTAGGGTTCGGGTTCGGGTTAGGGTTAGCGTTAGGGTTAGCGTTCAGGTTAGGGTTAGGGTTAGGGTTCGGGTTAGGTTTCGGGTTAGGCTTAGGGTTACGGTTAGGGTTAGGGTTAGCGTAAGGTTTCGGGTTAGGGTTAGGTTTAGGGTTAGGGTTCGGGTTAGGGTTAGGGTTCGGGTTAGGGTTAGGGTTAGGGTTCGGGTTCGGGTTAGGGTTAGGGTTCGGGTTCGTGTTAGGGTTAGTGTTCGGGTTAGGGTTTGGGTTATGGTTAGGGTTAGGGTAGGGTTCGGGTTCGGGGTTAGGGTTATTGTTAGGGTTAGGGTTCGGGTTAGGGTTCGGGTTAGGGTTAGGATTCGGGTAAGGGGTTAGAGTTCGGGTTCGCATTAGGTTTAGGGTTAGGGTTCCGGTTAAGGTTGGGGTTAGGGTTCGGGTTAGGGTTAGGGTTAGGGTTAGGGTTCGGTTTAGGGTTAGGGTTCGTGTTAGGGTTCGGGTTAGTGTTAGGGTTAGGGTTCTGGTTAGGGTTAGGGTTCGGGTTAGGGTGAGGGTTAGGGTTAGGGTTAGGGTTAGGGTTCGGATTAGGGTTAGGGGTAGGGTTCGGGTTAGGGTTCGGGTTCGAGTTAGGGTTAGGGTTAGGGTTCGGGTTTGGGTTAGGGTTAGGGTTAGGGTTAGGGGTTAGGGTTAGGGTTACCGTTCGGGTTAGTGTTAGGGTTAGGGTTAGGGTTACGGTTCGGGTTAGGTTTAGGGTTAGGGTTCGGTTTAGGGTTAGGGTTAGGGTTAGGGTTAGGGTTCGGGTTAGGGTTAGGGTTAGGGTTCGGGTTAGGGTTAGGGTTAGGGTTCAGGATAGGGTTCGTGTTAGGGTTAGGGTTAGGGTTAGGTTTCGGGTTAGGTTTAGGGTTAGGGTTAGGGTTCGGGTTAGGTTTAGGTTTAGGGTTAGGGTTAGGGTTAAGGTTCGGGGTAGTGTTAGGGTTAAGGTTCGGTTTAGGGTTAGGGTTAGGTTTCGGGTTAGGGTTAGGGTTAGGTTCGGATTCGTGTTAGGGTTAGGGTTCGGGTTAGGGTTCGGGTTAGGTTTAGGGTTAGGGTTTGGGTTCGGGTTAGGGTTAGGGTTCGGGTTAGGGTTAGGGTTCGGGTTCAGGTTAGGGTTAGAGTTTGGGTTAGGGTTCGGGTTAGGGTTAGGGTTCGGGTTAGCGTTAGGGTTTGGGTTAGGGTTAGGTTAGTGTTAGGGTTAGGGTTCGGGTTAGAGTTAGGGTTCGGGTTCGGGTTACGGTTAGGGTTAGGGTTAGGGTACAGTTTCGGTTTAGGGTTAGGTTTAGGGTTAGGGTTAGGGTCAGGGTTCGGGTTAGGGTTAGGGTTAGGGTTAGTGTTCGGGTTAGGGTTAGGGTTAGTGTTAGGCTTCAGGTTAGGGTTAGGTTTAGGGTTCAGGTTAGGGTTCGGGTTAGGGTTAGGTTTAGGGTTAGGTTTCTGGTTAGGGTTAGGGTTAGGGTTAGGGTTCGGGTTAGGGTTAGGTTTAGGGTTAGGGTTAGGGTTAGGGTAAGGTTCGGGGTAGGGTTAGGGCTCAGGTTTGGGTTAGGGTTACTGTTTGGGTTAGGGTTCGTGTTAGGGTTAGGTTTAGGGTTAGGGTTCGGGTTAGGGTTCGGGTTCGGGTTAGGGTTAGGCTTAGGGTTCGGGTTAGGTTTAGGGTTCGGGTTAGGGTTCGGGTTAGGGTTCGGGTTAGGGTTAGGGTTTGGGTTAGGGTTAGGGTTCGGGTTAGGTTTAGGGTTCCGGTTAAGGTTAGGGTTAGGGTTCGGGTTCGGGTTAGGGTTAGGGTTCGGGTTAGTGTTAGGGTTCGCGTTAGGGTTAGGGTTCAGTTTAGGGTTAGGGTTAGGGTTAGGGTTAGGGTTCGGGTTAGGGTTAGGGTTAGTGTTAGCTTTAGGGTTAGGGTTAGGGTTCGGGTTCGGTTTAGGGTTAGTGTTACGGTTAGGGTTCGGGTTCGGGTTAGGGTTCGGGTTAGTGTTAGGGTTCGGGTTAGGGTTAGGGTTTGGGTTAGGGTTAGGGTTAGGGTTAGGGTTAGGGTTAGGTTTCGGGTTCGGGTTAGTGTTCGGGTTAGGGTTCGGGTTAGGGTTAGGGTTAGGGTTAGGGTTAGGGTTCGGGATAGGTTTCGGGTTAGGGTTAGGGTTCGGATTAGGGTTAGGGGTAGGGTTCGAGTTAGGGTTCGGTTTCGGGTTAGGGTTAGGGTTAGGGTTCGGGATAGGGTTCGGATTAGGGTTAAGGTTCGTGTTAGGGTTAGGGTTAGGGTTAGGGTTAGGGTTAGGGTTCGGATTAGAGTTAGGGGCAGGGTTCGGGTTAGGGTTCGGGTTAGGGTTAGGGTTAGGGTTCGGTTTCGGGTTAGGGTTAGGGTTCGGGTTCGGGTTAGGGTTAGGGTTCGGGTTAGTGTTAGGGTTCGGGTTAGGGTTAGGGTTCGGGTTAGGGTTAGGGTTAGGTTAGGGTTAGGGTTAGGGATCGGGTTCGGGTTAGGGTTCGGGTTAGGGTTAGGGTTAGTGTTAGGGTTAGGGTTAGGGTTAGGGTTCGGGTTCGGTTTAGGGTTAGTGTTACGGTTAGGGTTCGGGTTCGGGTTAGGGTTCGGGTTAGTGTTAGGGTTCGGGTTAGGGTTAGGTTTTGTGTTAGGGTTAGGGTTAGGGTTAGGGTAGGGTTCGGGTTCGGGTTAGTGTTCGGGTTAGGGTTCGGGTTAGGGTTAGGGTTCGGGTTAGGGTTAGGGGTAGGGTTCAGGTTAGGGTTCGGGTTTGGGTTAGGGTTAGGGTTAGGGTTCGGGATAGGGTTCGGGTTAGGGTTAAGGTTTGGGTTAGGGTTAGGGTTAGGGTTAGGTTTAGGGTTCGGATTAGAGTTAGGGGCAGGGTTCGGTTTAGGGTTAGGGTTAGGGTTCAGTTTCGGGTTAGGGTTAGGGTTAGGGTTCGGGTTAGGGTTAGGGTTCAGTTTCGGGTTCGGGTTAGGTTTCGGGTTAGGGTTAGGGTTTGGGTTAGGGTTAGGGTTCGTTTTAGGGTTAGGGTTCCGGTTAGGGTTAGTGTTAGGGTTCGGGTTCAGGTTAGGGTTAAGGTTCGGGTTAGTGTTAGGGTTCGGGTTAGGGTTAGGGTTTGGGTTAGGGTTAGGGTTCGGGTTAGGGTTAGGGTTCGGGTTCGGGTTAGGGTTCGGGTTAGGGTTAGGGTTAGTGTTAGGGTTAGGGTTAGGGTTAGGGTTAGGGTTCGCGTTAGGGTTCGGGATAGGTGTCGGGTTAGGGTTCGGGTTAGGGTTAGGGTTAGGGTTAGGGTTCGTGTTAGGCTTAGGGTTCGGGTTAGGGTTAGGGTTCGGGTTAGGGTTAGGGTTAGGGTTAGGGTTCGTGTTCGGTTTAGGGTTCGGGTTAGGGTTAGGGTTAGGGGTAGGGTTAGGGTTAGGGTTAGGGTTAGGCTTAGGGTTAGGGTCGGCGTTAGGGTTCGGGATCGGTGTCGGGATAGGGTTAGGTTTAGGTTTCGGGTTCGGGTTAGGGTTAGGGTTAGGGTTCGGGCTAGGGTTAGGGTTAAGTTTCGGGTTCGGGTTTGGGTTAGGGTTCGTGTTCGGGTTAGGGTTCGTGTTCGGGGTTAGGGTTAGGGTTAGGGTTTGGGTTAGGGTTCGGGTTAGGGTTAGGATTCGGGTAAGGGGTTAGGGTTCGGGTTCGGGTTAGGGTTAGGGTTAGGGTTCCGGTTAGGGTTAGGGTTAGGGTTCGGGTTAGGGTTAGGGTTAGGGTTAGGTTTAGGGTTCAGGTTAGGGTTAGGGTTAGGGTTCGGGTTAGGGTTCGTGTTAGGCTTAGAGTTAGGGTTAGGGTTAGGGTTCGGGTTAGGGTTAGGGTTCGGGTTAGGGTTAGGGTTAGGGTTCGGGTTAGGGTTAGGGTTAGGGATCGGGTTAGGATTAGGGTTACGGTTAGGGTTAGGGTTCGGGTTAGGGTTAGGGTTAGTGTTCGGGTTAGGGTTAGGGGTAGGGTTATGGTTACGGTTAGGGTTCGGGTTAGGGTTAGGTTTAGGGTTAGGGTTTGGGTTAGGGTTCGGGTTAGGGTTCGGGTTAGGGTTCAGGTTAGGGTTCGGGTTCGGGTTAGGGTTAGGGTTAGGGTTCGGGTTAGGGTGAACGTTAGGGTTAGGGTTCGGTTTAGGGTTAGGGTTAGGGTTAGGGTTAGTGTTAGTGTTCGGTTTAGGGTTAGGCTTAAGGTTCGGTTTAGGGTTAGGGTTAGAGTTAGGGTTAGGGTTAGGGTTAGGGTTCGCGTTAGGGTTCGGGTTAGGGGTCGGGTTAGGGTTAGGGTTAGTGTTCGGTTTAGGGTTAGGGTTAGGGTTCGGGTTAGGGTTAGGGTTCTGGTTAGGGTTAGGTTTAGGGTTCGGTTTCGGTTTCGGGTTATGGTTAGGGTTAGTGTTAGGGTTCGGGTTCGGGGTTAGTGTTAGGGTTAGGGTTCGGTTTAGGGTTCGGGTTAGGGTTAGGATTCGGGTAAGGGGTTAGGTTTCGGGTTCGGGTTAGGGTTAGGGTTAGGGATCCGGTTAAGGTTAGGGTTAGGGTTCGGGTTAGGGTTAGGGTTCGGGTTAGGGTTCGGGTTAGGGTTAGGTTTAGAGTTAGGGTTCTTGTTAGGGTTAGGGTTCGGGTTAGGGTTAGGGTTAGGGTTAGTGTTAGGGTTAGGGTTCGGATTAGGGTTAGGGGTAGTGTTCGGGTTAGGGTTCGGGTTCGAGTTAGGGTTAGGGTTAGGGTTAGGGTTCAGGGTAGGGTTAGTGTTAGGGTTAGGGTTAGGGGTTAGGGTTAGGGTTACCGTTCGGGTTAGGGTTAGGGTTAGGGTTTAGGGTTAGGGTTCGGGTTTGGGTTAGGGTTAGGGTTCGGGTTAGGGTTCGGGTTAGGGTTAGGTTTAGGGTTCGGGTTAGGATTAGGGTTAGGGTTAGGGTTCGGGTTAGGGTTAGAGTTAGGGTTCAGATTAGGGTTCTTGTTAGGGTTAGGGTTAGAGTTAGGTTTCGGGTTCGGGTTAGGGTTAGGGTTAGGGTTAGGGGTTAGGGTTAGGGTTTGGGTTCGGGTTAGGGTTAGGGTTCGGGTTCGGGTTAGGGTTAGTGTTAGGGTTAGGGTTCGGGTTAGGGTTAGGGTTCGGGTTAGGGGTAGGTTTCGGGTTCGGGTTAGGGTCAGGGTTCGGGTTAGGGTTCGGGTTAGGGTTAGGGTTCGGGTTAGGGTTAGGGTTTGGTTTAGGGTTAGGGTTAGGTTTAGGAGGTAGTGTTAGTGTTAGGGTTCGGGTTAGGGTTAGGTTTAGGGTTAGGGTTAGGGGTTAGGGTTTGGGTTCGGGTTAGGGTTAGGGTTCGGGTTCGGGTTAGGGTTAGTGTTAGGGTTAGGGTTCGGGTTAGGGTTAGGGTTCGGGTTAGGGGTAGGTTTCTGGTTCGGGTTAGGGTCAGGGTTCGGGTTAGGGTTCGGGTTAGGGTTAGGGTTCGGGTTAGGGTTAGGGTTTGGTTTAGGGTTAGGGTTAGGTTTAGGAGGTAGTGTTAGTGTTAGGGTTCGGGTTAGGGTTAGGCTTAGGGTTAGGGTTAGGGGTTAGGGTTCGGGTTAGTGTTAGGGTTAGGGTTAGGGTTAGGGTTAGGGTTCGGGTTCGGTATAGGTTTAGGGTTAGGGTTAAGGTTAGGGTTAGGGTTCGGATTAGGGTTAGGGGTAGGGTTCGGGTTAGGGTTCGGGTTCGGTTTAGGGTTAGGGTTAGGGTTAGGGTTCGGGTTCGGGTTAGGGTTAGGGTTAGGGGTTAGGTTTAGGGTTTGGGTTCGGGTTACGGTTAGGGTTACGGGTAGGGTTAGGGTTCGGGTTAGGGTTATGTTTAGGGTTCGAGTTAGGGTTAGGGTTAGTGTTATGGTTAGGGTTAGGTTTCGGGTTAGGGTTAGGGTTAGGGTTAGGTTTCGTGTTAGGGTTAGGGTTAGGGTTAGGGTTTGGGTTCGGGTTAGGGTTAGGGTTCGGGTTAGGGTTAGGGTTAGGGTTAGGGTTCGGTTTAGGGTTAGGGTTAGGGTTAGGGTTAGGGTCAGGGTTCGGGTTAGGGTTAGGGTTAGGGTTAAGGTTAGGGTTAGGGTTAGGGTTAGGGTTAGGGTTCGCGTTAGGGTTCGGGTTAGCGGTCGGGTAAGGTTTAGAGTTAGGGTTCGGGTTAGGGTTAGGGTTAGGGTTAGGGTTCAGGTTAGGTTTAGGGTTCGGTTTAGTGTTAGGGTTAGGGTTCGGGTTCGGGTTAGGGTTAGGGTTCGGGTTCGGGTTAGGGTTAGGTTTCGGGTTAGGTTTCGGGTTCGGGTTAGGGTTAGGGTTAGGGTTCTGGGTTAGGGTTTTGGTTAGGGTTCGGGTTAGGTTTCGGGTTAGGGTTAGGATTCGGGTAAGGGGTTAGGGTTCGGGTTCGGGTTAGGGTTAGGGTTAGGGTTCCGGTTAATGTTAGGGGTAGGGTTCGGTTTAGGGTTAGGGTTAGGGTTAGGGTTAGGGTTCGGGTTAGGGTTAGGTTTAGTGTTCGGGTTAGGGTTCGGGTTCGGGTTAGGGTTAGGGTTAGGGTTCGGGTTAGGGTTAGGATTCGGGTAAGGGGTTAGGGTTCGGGTTCGGGTTAGGGTTAGGGTTAGGGTTCCGGTTAGGGTTAGGGTTAGGGTTCGGGTTAGGGTTAGGGTTAGGGTTAGGTTTAGGGTTCAGGTTAGGGTTAGGGTTAGGGTTCGGGTTAGGGTTCGTGTTAGGCTTAGGGTTAGGGTTAGGGTTAGGGTTCGGGTTAGGGTTAGGGTTCGGGTTAGGGTTAGGGTTAGGGTTCGGGTTAGGGTTAGGGTTAGGGATCGGGTTAGGATTAGGGTTACGGTTAGGGTTAGGGTTCGGGTTAGGGTTAGGGTTAGTGTTCGGGTTAGGGTTAGGGTTAGGGTTATGGTTACGGTTAGGGTTCGGGTTAGGGTTAGGTTTAGGGTTAGGGTTTGGGTTAGGGTTCGGGTTAGGGTTCGGGTTAGGGTTCAGGTTAGGGTTCGGGTTCAGGTTAGGGTTAGGGTTAGGGTTCGGGTTAGGGTGAACGTTAGGGTTAGGGTTCGGTTTAGGGTTAGGGTTAGGGTTAGGGTTAGTGTTAGGGTTCGGTTTAGGGTTAGGTTTAAGGTTCGGTTTATGGTTAGGGTTAGGGTTAGGGTTAGGGTTAGGGTTAGGGTTCGCGTTAGGGTTCGGGTTAGGGGTCGGGTTAGGGTTAGGGTTAGTGTTCGGTTTAGGGTTAGGGTTAGGGTTCGGGTTAGGGTTAGGGTTCGGGTTAGGGTTAGGGTTCGGTTTAGGGTTAGGGTTAGGTTTAGGAGGTAGTGTTAGTGTTGGGGTTCGGGTTAGGGTTAGGTTTAGGGTTAGGGTTAGGGGTTAGGGTTCGGGTTAGTGTTAGGGTTAGGGTTAGGGTTAGGGTTAGGGTTCGGTTTCGGTATAGGTTTAGGGTTAGGGTTAAAGTTAGGGTTAGGGTTCGGATTAGGGTTAGGGGTAGGGTTCGGGTTAGGGTTCGGGTTCGGTTTAGGGTTAGGGTTAGGGTTATGGTTCGGGTTCGGGTTAGGGTTAGGGTTAGGGGTTAGGGTTAGGGTTTGGGTTCGGGTTAGGGTTAGGGTTACGGGTAGGGTTAGGGTTCGGGTTAGGGTTATGGTTAGGGTTCGGGTTAGGGTTAGGGTTAGTGTTATGGTTAGCGTTAGGTTTCGGGTTAGGGTTAGGGTTAGGGTTAGGTTTCGGGTTAGGGTTAGGGTTAGGGTTAGGGTTTGGGTTCGGGTTAGGGTTAGGGTTCGGGTTAGGGTTAGGGTTAGGGTTAGGGTTCGGTTTAGGGTTAGGGTTAGGGTTAGGGTTAGGGTCAGGGTTCGGGTTAGGGTTAGGGTTAAGGTTAGGGTTAGGGTTAGGGTTAGGGTTAGGGTTCGCGTTAGGGTTCGGGTTAGCGGTCGGGTAAGGTTTAGAGTTAGGGTTCGGGTTAGGGTTAGGGTTAGGGTTAGGGTTCAGGTTAGGTTTAGGGTTCGGTTTAGTGTTAGGGTTAGGGTTCTGGTTCGGGTTAGGGTTAGGGTTCGGGTTCGGGTTAGGGTTAGGTTTCGGGTTAGGTTTCGGGTTCGGGTTAGGGTTAGGGTTAGGGTTCTGGGTTAGGGTTTTGGTTCGGGTTCGGGTTAGGTTTCGGGTTAGGGTTAGGATTCGGGTAAGGGGTTAGGGTTCGGGTTCGGTTTAGGGTTAGGGTTAGGGTTCCGGTTAATGTTAGGGGTAGGGTTCGGTTTAGGGTTAGGGTTAGGGTTAGGGTTAGGGTTAGGGTTCGGGTTAGGGTTAGGTTTAGTGTTCGGGTTAGGGTTCGGGTTCGGGTTAGGGTTAGGGTTAGGGTTAGGTTTCGGGTTAGGGTTAAGGTTCGGGTTAGGGTTAGGGTTAGTGTTAGGGTTAGGGTTCGGATTAGAGTTAGGGGCAGGGTTCGGGTTAGGGTTCGTGTTAGGGTTAGGGTTAGGGTTCGGTTTCGGGTTAGGGTTAGGGTTAGGGTTCGGGTTAGGGTTAGGGTTCGGGTTCGGGTTCGGGTTAGGTTTCGGGTTAGGGTTAGGGTTTGGGTTAGGGTTAGGGTTCGGGTTAGGGTTAGGGTTAGGGTTCGGGTTCAGGTTAGGGTTAAGCTTCGGGTTAGTGTTAGGGTTCGGGTTAGGGTTAGGGTTTGGGTTAGGGTTAGGGTTCGGGTTAGGTTTAGGGTTCGGGTTAGGGTTAGGGTTCGGGTTCGGGTTAGGTTTCGGGTTAGGGTTATGGTTAGTGTTAGCGTTCGGGTTAGGGTTAGGGTTAGGGTTCGCGTTAGGGTTCGGGATAGGTGTCGGGTTAGGGTTAGGGTTAGGGTTCGGGTTAGGGTTAGGGTTAGGGTTAGGGTTAGGGTTAGGGTTTGGGTTAGGGTTAGGGTTAGGGTTAGGGTTAGGGGTTAGGGTTAGGGTTACCGTTCGGTTAGTGTTAGGGTTAGGGTTAGGGTTTGGGTTAGGGTTAGGGTTAGGGTTAGGGTTGGGGGTTAGGGTTAGGGTTACCGTTCGGGTTAGTGTTAGGGTTAGGGTTAGGGTTAGGGTTCGGGTTAGGTTTAGGGTTAGGGTTCGGGTTAGGGTTAGGGTTAGGGTTAGGGTTCGGGTTAGGGCTAGGGTTAGGGTTAGGGTTCGGGTTAGGGTTAGGGTTAGGGTTCAGGATAGGGTTCGTGTTAGGGTTAGGGTTAGGGTGAGGGTTCGGGTTAGGATTAGCGTTAGGGTTAGGGTTCGGGTTAGGGTTAGGTTTAGGTTTAGGGTTAGGGTTAGGGTTAAGGTTCGGGGTAGGGTTAGGGTTAAGGTTTGGGTTAGGGTTAGGGTTAGGGTTAGGGTTAGGGTTCGCGTTAGGGTTCGGGTTAGGTGTCGGGTTAGTGTTAGGGTTAAGGTTCGGTTTAGGGTGAGGGTTAGGTCAGGGTTAGGGTTAGGGTTAGGGTTCGGGTTAGGGTTAGGTTTAGGATTCAGATTCGCGTTAGGGTTAGGGTTCGGGTTAGGGTTCAGGTTAGGGTTAGGATTCGGGTAAGGGGTTAGAGTTCGTGTTCGGGGTAGGGTTAGGGTTAGGGTTCCGGTTAAGGTTAGGGTTAGGGTTTGGGTTAGGGTTCGGGTTCGGGTTAGGGTTAGGGTTAGGGTTCGGGTTAGGGTGAACGTTAGGGTTAGGGTTCGGTTTAGGGTTAGGGTTAGGTTTAGGGTTAGTGTTAGGGTTCGGTTTAGGGTTAGGGTTAAGGTTCGGTTTAGGGTTAGGGTTAGGGTTAGGGTTCGCGTTAGGGTTCGGGTTAGGGGTCGGGTTAGGGTTAGGGTTAGTGTTCGGTTTAGGGTTAGGGTTAGGGTTCGGGTTAGGGATGGGGTTCGGGTTAGGGTTAGGTTTAGTGTTCGGTTTCATTTTCGGGTTATGGTTAGGGTTAGTGTTAGGGTTCGGGTTCGGGGTTAGTGTTAGGGTTAGGGTTTGGTTTAGGGTTCGGGTTAGGGTTAGGATTCGGGTAAGGGGTTAGGGTTCGGGTTAGGGTTAGAGTTCGGGTTAGGGTTCGGGTTAGGGTTAGGTTTAGGTTTAGGGTTCTTGTTAGGGTTAGGGTTCGGGTTAGGGTTAGGGTTAGGGTTAGGGTTAGGGTTCGGATTAGGGTTAGGGGTAGGGTTCGGGTTAGGGTTCGGGTTCGAGTTAGGGTTAGGGTTAGGGTTAGGGTTAGGGTTCGTGTTAGGGTTAGGGTTAGGGTTAGGGTTAGGGGTTAGGTTTAGGGTTACCGTTCAGGTTAGGGTTAGGGTTAGGGTTTAGGGTTAGGGTTCGGGTTTGGGTTAGGGTTAGGGTTCGGGTTAGGGTTCGGGTTAGGGTTAGGTTTAGGGTTCGGGTTAGGGTTAGGTTTAGGGTTAGCGTTCGGGTTAGGGTTAGGGTTAGGGTTCAGATTAGGGTTCTTGTTAGGGTTAGGGTTAGAGTTAGGGTTCGGGTTCGGGTTAGGGTTATGGTTAGGGTTAGGGGTTAGGGTTAGGGTTTGGGTTCGGGTTAGGGTTCGGGTTCGGGTTAGGGTTAGGGTTCGGATTCGGGTTAGGGTTAGTGTTAGGGTTAGTGTTCAGGTTAGGGTTAGGGTTCGGGTTAGGGGTAGGGTTCGGGTTCGGGTTAGGGTCAGGGTTCGGTTTAGGGTTCGGGTTAGGGTTAGGGTTCAGGTTAGGGTTAGGGTTCGGGTTAGGGTTAGGGTTAGGTTTAGGAGGTAGTGTTAGTGTTAGGGTTCGGGTTAGGGTTAGGTTTAGGGTTAGGGTTAGGGGTTAGGGTTCGGGTTAGTGTTAGGGTTAGGGTTAGGGTTAGGGTTAGGGTTAGGGTTCGGGTTCGGTATAGGTTTAGGTTTAGGTTTAAGGTTAGGGTTAGGGTTCGGATTAGGGTTAGGGGTAGGGTTTGGGTTAGGGTTCGGGTTCGGGTTAGGGTTAGGGTTAGGGTTCGGGTTTGGGTTAGGGTTAGGGTTAGTGGTTAGGGTTAGGGTTTGGGTTCGGGTTAGGGTTAGGGTTAGGGTTACGGGTAGGGTTAGGGTTCGGGTTAGGGTTATGGTTAGGGTTCGGGTTAGGGTTAGGGTTAGTCTTATGGTTAGGGTTAGGTTTCGGGTTAGGGTTAGGGTTAGGGTTAGGTTTCGGGTTAGGGTTAGGGTTAGGGTTAGGGTTTGGGTTCGGGTTAGGGTTAGGGTTCGGGTTAGGGTTAGGGTTAGGGTTAGGGTTCGGTTTAGGGTTAGGGTTAGGGTTAGGGTTAGGGTCAGGGTTCGGGTTAGGGTTAGGGTTAAGATTAGGGTTAGGGTTAGGGTTAGGGTTAGGGTTCGCGTTAGGGTTCGGGTTAGCGGTCGGGTAAGGGTTAGAGTTAGGGTTCGGGTTAGGGTTAGGGTTAGGGTTAGGGTTCAGGTTAGGTTTAGGGTTCGGTTTAGTGTTAGGGTTAGGGTTCGGGTTCGGGTTCGGTTTAGGGTTAGGGTTCGGGTTCGGGTTAGGGTTAGGGTTCGGGTTAGGGTTCGGGTTAGGGTTAGGGTTAGGGTTAGGGTTCGGGGTTAGGGTTTTGGTTAGGGTTCGGGTTAGGTTTCGGGTTAGGGTTAGGATTCGGGTAAGGTGTTAGGGTTCGGGTTCGGGTTAGGGGTAGGGTTAGGGTTCCGGTTAAGGTTAGGGGTAAGGTTCGGTTTAGGGTTAGGGTTAGGGTTAGGGTTAGGGTTCGGGTTAGGGTTAGGTTTAGTGTTCGGTTTAGGGTTCGGGTTCGGGTTAGGGTTAGGGTTAGGTTTAGGGTTCGGGTTAGGGTTAAGGTTCGGGTTAGGGTTAGGGTTAGGGTTAGAGTTAGGGTTAGGGTTCGGATTAGAGTTAGGGGCAGGGTTCGGGTTAGGGTTCGTGTTAGGGTTAGGGTTAGGGTTCGGTTTCAAGTTAGGGTTAGGGTTAGGGTTCGGGTTAGGGTTAGGGTTCGGGTTCGGGTTCGTGTTAGGGTTCGGTTTAGGGTTAGGGTTTGGGTTAGGGTTAGGGTTCGGGTTAGGGTTAGGATTCCGGTTAGGGTTAGTGTTAGGGTTTGGGTTCAGGTTAGGGTTAAGCTTCGGGTTAGTGTTAGGGTTCGGGTTAGGGTTAGGGTTTGGGTTAGGGTTAGGGTTCGTGTTAGGGTTAGGGTTCGGGTTAGGGTTAGGGTTCGGGTTCGGGTTAGGTTTCGGGTTAGGTTTATGGTTAGTGTTAGCGTTAGGTTTAGGGTTAGGGTTAGGGTTCGCGTTAGGGTTCGGGATAGGTGTCGGGTTAGGGTTAGGGTTAGGGTTCGGGTTAGGGTTAGGGTTAGGGTTAGGGTTCATGTTAGGGTTAGGGTTCGGGTTAGGGTTAGGGTTAGGGTTCGGGTTCGGGTTAGGGTTAGGGTTCGGGTTCGGGTTAGGTTTCGGGTTAGGGTTAGGGTTAGGGTAAGGGTTCGGGTTCGGGGTTAGGGTTAGGGTTAGGGTACGGGTTAGGGTTCGGGTTAGGGTTAGGATTCGGGTAAGGGGTTAGGGTTCGGGTTCGGGTTACGGTTAGGGTTAGGGTTAGGGTTTCGGTTAGGTTTAGGGTTAGGGTTCGGGTTCGGGTTAGGGTTAGCGTTAGTGTTAGGGTTCAGGTTAGGGTTAGGGTTAGGGTTCGGGTTAGGGTTCGGGTTAGGCTTAGGGTTACGGTTAGGGTTAGGGTTAGCGTTAGGTTTCGGGTTAGGGTTAGGTATAGGGTTAGGGTTCGGGTTAGGGTTAGGGTTCGGGTTAGGGTTAGGGTTAGGGTTCGGGTTCGGGTTAGGGATAGGGTTCGCGTTCGTGTTTGGGTTAGTGTTCGGCTTAGGGTTTGGGTTACGGTTAGGGTTAGGGTAGGGTTCGGGTTCGGGGTTAGGGTTAGGGTTAGGGTTCGGGTTAGGTTTCGGGTTAGGGTTAGGATTCGGGTAAGGGGTTAGAGTTCGGGTTCGGGTTAGGGTTAGGGTTAGGGTTCCGGTTAAGGTTAGGGTTAGGTTTCGGGTTAGGGTTAGGGTT
>JAVLSZ010000027.1:46642500-46667500 GCA_032313775.1 Urocyon cinereoargenteus | reverse complement strand
GTTAGGGTTAGGGTTAGGGTTCGGGTTAGGGTTAGGGTTAGGGTTAGGGTTCGGGTTCGGGTTAGGGTTCGGGTTGGGGTTAGGGTTCGGGTTAGGTTTAGGGTTAGGGTTCGGGTTAGGGTCAGGGTTCGGGTTCGGGTTCAGGTTAGGGTTAGGGTTCGGGTTAGATTTAGGATTAGGGTTAGGGTTAGGGTTCGGGTTAGGGTTAGGTTTAGGGTTCGGGTTAGGGTTAGACTGCGGGTTAGGATTAGGGTTAGGGTTCGGATTCGGGGTCGGGTTAGGGTTAAGGTTAGGTTTCGGGTAGTGTTAGGGTTCGGGTTAGGGTTAGGGTTTGGGTTAGGGTTAGGGTTCGGGTTCGGGATAGGGTTAGGTTTAGGGTTCGGTTTCGGGTTAGGTTTAGGGTTAGGGTTAGGGTTCGGATTAGGGTTAGGGGTAAGGTTCGGGTTAGGTTTCGGGTTCGGGTTAGGGTTAGGGTTAGGGTTAGGGTGAGAGTTCGGGTTAGGGTTAGGGTTAGGGTTAAGGGTTAGGGTTAGGTTTAGGGTTCGGGTTCGGGTTAGGGTTAGGGTTAGGGTTAGGGGTTAGGGTTAGGGTTCGGGTTAGGGTTAGGATTAGGGTTCGGGTTAGGGTTAGGGTTAAGGTTAGGGTTAGGGTATGTGTTAGGGTTCGGGTTCGGGTTAGAGTTAGGGTTCGGGTTAGGTTTAGGGTTAGGGTTCGCGTTAGGGTTAGGGTTCGGGTTAGGGTTAGGGTTAGGGTTCGGGTTAGGGTTAGGGTTAAGGTTAGGGTTAGGGTATGTGTTAGGGTTCGGGTTAGGGGTCGGGTTAGTGTTAGGGTTAGGGTTCGGGTTAGGGTTAGGGTTAGAGTTCATGTTAGGCTTAGGGTTAGTGTTCGGTTTAGGTTTAGGGTTAGGGTTCGGTTTAGGGTTAGGGTTAGGGTTAGGGTTCGGGTTAGGTTTAGGGTTAGGGTTCGGGTTAGGGTTAGGGTTAGGGTTTGGGTTAGGGTTAGGATTAGGGTTAGTGTTCGGGTTATGGTTCGGGTTAGGGTTAGGGTTAGGATTCGGGTTAGGGTTAGGGTTCGGGTTAGGGTTAGGGTTCGGGTTAGGGTTAGGTTTAGCGTTCGGGTTAGGGTTTGGGTTAGGGTTCGGGTTAGGGTTAGGGTTCGGGTTAGGGTTAGGGTTCGGGTTAGGTTTAGGGTTAGGGTTAGGTTTCGGGTTAGGGTTAGGGTTAGGGTTAGGGTTAGGGTGAGAGTTCGGGTTAGGGTTAGGGTTAGGGTTAAGGGTTAGGGTTAGGTTTAGGGTTAGGGTTAGGGTTAGGGTTAGGGTTAGGGTGAGAGTTCGGGTTAGGGTTAGGGTTAGGGTTAAGGGTTAGGGTTAGGTTTAGGGTTCGGGTTCGGGTTCGGGTTAGGGTTAGGGTTAGGGGTTAGGGTTAGGGTTCGGGTTAGGGTTAGGATTAGGGTTCGGGTTAGGGTTAGGATTAAAGTTAGGGTTAGGTTATGTGTTAGGGTTCGGGTTCGGGTTAGGGTTAGGGTTCGGGTTAGGTTTAGGGTTAGGGTTCGCGTTAGGGTTAGGGTTCGGGTTAGGGTTAGGGTTAGGGTTCGGGTTAGGGTTAGGGTTAAAGTTAGGGTTAGGGTATGTGTTAGGGTTCGGGTTCGGGTTAGGGTTAGGGTTCGGGTTAGGTTTAGGGTTAGGGTTCGCGTTAGGGTTAGGGTTCGGGTTAGGGTTAGGGTTAGGGTTCGGGTTAGGGTTAGGGTTAAGGTTAGGGTTAGGGTATCTTAGGGTTCGGGTTAGGGGTCGGGTTAGTGTTAGGGTTAGGGTTCGGGTTAGGGTTAGGGTTAGAGTTCATGTTAGGCTTAGGGTTAGTGTTCGGTTTAGGTTTAGGGTTAGGGTTCGGTTTAGGGTTAGGGTTAGGGTTAGGGTTAGAGTTCGGGTTAGGGTTAGGGTTAGGGTTCGGGTTAGGGTTAGGGTTAGGGTTTGGGTTAGGGTTAGGATTAGGGTTAGTGTTCGGGTTAGGGTTCGGGTTAGGGTTAGGGTTAGGATTCGGGTTAGGGTTAGGGTTAGGGTTCGGGTTAGGGTTAGGGTTCGGGTTAGGGTTAGGTTTAGCGTTCGGGTTAGGGTTTGGGTTAGGGTTCGGGTTAGGGTTAGGGTTCGGGTTAGGGTTAGGGTTAGGGTTCGGGTTAGGGTTAGGGTTAGGTTTCGGTTTCGGGTTAGGGTTCGGGTTGGGGTTAGGGTTCGGGTTAGGTTAGGGTTAGGGTTCGGGTTAGGGTCAGGGTTCGGGTTCGGGTTCAGGTTAGGGTTAGGGTTCGGGTTAGATTTAGGGTTCGGGTTAGGGTTAGGTTTCGGGTTAGGGTTAGGGTTAGGGTTCGGGTTAGGGTTAGACTGCGGGTTAGGATTAGGGTTAGGGTTCGGATTCGGGGTCGGGTTAGGGTTAAGGTTAGGTTTCGGGTTAGTGTTAGGGTTCGGGTTAGGGTTAGGGTTCGGGTTAGGGTTAGGGTTCGGGTTCGGGATAGGGTTAGGTTTAGGGTTCGGGTTCGGGTTAGGTTTAGGGTTAGGGTTAGGGTTCGGATTAGGGTTAGGGGTAAGGTTCGGGTTAGTTTTCGGGTTCGGGTTAGGGTTAGGGTTAGGGTGAGAGTTCGGGTTAGGGTTAGGGTTAGGGTTAAGGGTTAGGGTTAGGTTTAGGGTTCGGGTTCGGGTTAGGGTTAGGGTTAGGGTTAGGGGTTATGGTTAGGGTTCGGGTTAGGGTTATGGTTAGGGTTAGGGTTCGGGTTAGGGTTAGGGTTAGGGTCGGGTTAGGGTTCCGGTTAGGGTTAGGGTTAGTGTTCCGGTTTGGGTTAGGGTTAGGGTTCGGGTTATGGTTCGGGTTAGGGTTCGGGTTAGGGTTCGGTTTAGGGTTATGGTTCGGGTTAGGGTTCGAGTTAGGGTTCGGGTAAGGGTTGGGGTTAGGGTTAGGGTTAGGGTTAGGGTTAGGGTTCTGGTTAGGGTTAAGGTTAGGGTTAGTGTTCGGTTTCGGGTTAGGGTTAGGGTTCGGGGTAGGTTTCGGAATAGGGTTAGCGTTAGGGTTCGGGTTAGGGTTCGGGTTAGGGTTCGGGTTAGGGTTCGGGTTAGGGTTTGGGTTAGGGTTAGGGTTAGGGGTAGGGTTCGGGTTAGGGTTCGGGTTAGGGTTAGTGTTAGGGTTAGGGTTAGGGTTCGGGTTAGGGTTAAGGTTCGGGTTAGGGTTAGGGTTAGGGTTAGTGTTCGGATTAGAGTTAGGGGTAGGGTTCGGTTTAGGGTTCGGGTTAGGGTTAGGGTTCGGTTTAGGGTTTGGGTTAGTGTTAGTGTTAGGGTTAGGGTTAGGGTTCGGGTTCGGGTTAGGGTTAGGGTTAGGGTTCGGGTTAGGGTTAGGGTTCGGGTTAGGGTTCGGGTTAGGTTTCGGGTTAGGGTTAGGGTTTGGGTTAGGGTTAGGGTTCGGGTTAGGGTTAGGATTCCGGTTAGGGTTAGTGTTAGGGTTCGGGTTCAGGTTAGGGTTAGGGTTCGGGTTAGTGTTAGGGTTCGGGTTAGGGTTAGGGTTTGGGTTAGTGTTAGGGTTCCGGTTAGGGTTAGGGTTCGGGTTCGGGTTAGGGTTCGGGTTAGGGTTAGGCTTAGTGTTAGGGTTAGGGTTAGGGTTAGGGTTAGGGTTAGGGTTCGCGTTAGGGTTCGGGATAGGTTTCGGGTTAGGGTTAGGGTTAGGGTTCGGGTTAGGGTTAGGGTTAGGGTTCGTGTTAGGGTTAGGGTTCGGGTTAGGGTTAGGTTTAGGGTTCGGGTTCGGGTTAGGGTTAGGGTTCAGGTTCGGGTTAGGGTTCGGGTTATGGTTAGGGTTACGGTTAGGGTTAGGGTTCGGGTTAGGGTTAGGGTTAGTGTTCGGGTTAGGGTTAGGGTTAGGGTTATGGTTACGGTTAGGGTTCGGGTTAGGGTTAGGTTTAGGGTTAGGGTTTGGTTTAGGGTTCGGGTTAGGGTTCGGGTTAGGGTTCGGGTTAGGGTTAGGGTTCGGGTTAGGGTTAGGTTTAGGGTTCGGTTTCGGTTTCGGGTTATGGTTAGGGTTAGTGTTAGGGTTCGGGTTCGGGGTTAGTGTTAGGGTTAGGGTTCGGGTTAGGGTTAGGATTCGGGTAAGGGGTTAGGGTTCGGGTTCGGGTTAGGGTTAGGGTTAGAGTTCCGGTTAAGGTTAGGGTTAGGGTTCGGGTTAGGTTTAGGGTTCGGGTTAGTGTTCGGGTTAGGGTTAGGTTTAGGGTTACGGTTCTTGTTAGGGTTAGGGTTCGGGTTAGGTTTAGGGTTAGGGTTAGGGTTAGGGTTCGGATTAGGGTTAGGGGTAGGTTTCGGGTTAGGGTTCGGGTTCGAGTTAGGGTTAGGGTTAGGGTTAGGGTTCGCGTTAGGGTTCGGGATAGGTGTCGGGTTAGGGTTAGGGTTAGGGTTCGGGTTAGGGTTAGGGTTCGGGTTAGGGTTCATGTTAGGGTTAGGGATCGGGTTAGGGTTAGGGTTAGGTTTCGGGTTCGTGTTAGGCTTTAGGGTTCGGGTTCGGGTTAGGGTTCGGGTTAGGGTTAGGGTTAGGGTCAGTGTTCGGGTTCGGGGTTAGGGTTCGGGTTAGGGTTCGGGTTAGGCTTAGGGTTACGGTTAGGGTTAGGGTTAGCGTTAGGTTTCAGGTTAGGGTTAGGGTTAGGGTTAGGATTCGGGTAAGGGGTTAGAGTTCGGGTTCGGGTTAGGGTTAGGGTTAGGGTTCCGGTTAAGGTTAGGGTTAGGGTTCGGGTTAGGGTTACGGTTAGGGTTAGGGTTCGGTTTAGGGTTAGGGTTCGTGTTAGGGTTCGGGTTAGGGTTAGGGTTAGGGTTCTGGTTAGGGTGAGGGTTCGGGTTAGGGTTAGGGTTAGGGTTAGGGTTCGGATTAGGGTTAGGGGTAGGGTTCGGGTTAGGGTTCGGGTTCGAGTTAGGGTTAGGGTTAGGGTTAGGGTTAGGGTTTTGGTTAGGGTTAGGGTTAGGGTTAGGGGTTAGGGTTAGGGTTACCGTTCGGGTTAGAGTTAGGGTTAGGGTTAGGGTTAGGGTTCGGGTTAGGTTTAGGGTTAGGGTTCGGGTTAGGGTTAGGTTTAGGGTTAGGGTTAGTGTTCGGGTTAGGGCTAGGGTTAGGGTTAGGGTTCGGGTTAGGGTTAGGGTTAGGGTTCAGGATAGGGTTCGTGTTAGGGTTAGGGTTAGGGTTAGGGTTCGGGTTAGGGTTAGCGTTAGGGTTAGGGTTCGGGTTAGGGTTAGGTTTAGGTTTAGGGTTAGGGTTAGGGTTAAGGTTCGGGGTAGGGTTAGGGTTAAGGTTCGGGTTAGGGTTAGGGTTAGGGTTACGGTTAGGGTTCGCGTTAGGGTTCGGGTTAGGTGTCGGGTTAGTGTTTGGGTTAAGGTTCGGTTTAGGGTTAGGGTTAGGTCAGGGTTCGGGTTAGGGTTCGGGTTAGGGTTAGGATTCGGGTAAGGGGTTAGAGTTCGTGTTCGGGGTAGGGTTAGGGTTAGGGTTCCGGTTAAGGTTAGGGTTAGGGTTCGAGTTAGGGTTAGGGTTAGTGTTTGGGTTCGGGTTAGGGTTAGTGTTAGTGTTAGGGTTCGGGTTAGGTTTAGGGTTCGGGTTAGGGTTAGGGTTTGGGTTCGCGTTAGGGTTAGAGTTTGGGTTAGTGTTCGGGTTAGGGTTAGGGTTCGGGTTAGGGTTAGGGTTCGGGTTAGGGTTAGGGTTAGTGTGAGGGTTAGGGTTCGGGTAGAGTTAGGGTTCGGGTTCGGGTTACGGTTAGGGTTAGGGTTAGGGTTCAGTTTCGGGTTAGGGTTTCGGTTAGGGTTAGGGTTAGGGTCAGGGTTCGGGTTAGGGTTAGGGTTAGGTTTAGGGTTAGGGTTAGGGTTCGGGTTAGGGTTAGGTTTAGGGTTCAGGTTAGGGTTCGGGTTAGGGTTAGGGTTAGGTTTTGGGTTAGGGTTAGGGTTAGGGTTAGGGTTCGGGTTAGGGTTAGGTTTAGGGTTAGGTTTAGGGTTAGGGTTAAGGTTCGGGGTAGGGTTAGGGTTAAGTTTCGGGTTAGGGTTAGGGTTAGGGTTAGGGTTCGTGTTAGGGTTAGGTTTAGTGTTAGGGTTCGGGTTAGGGTTCGGGTTCGGGTTAGGGTTAGGGTTAGGATTCGGGTTAGGGTTAGGGTTCCGGTTAAGGTTAGGGTTAGGGTTCGGGTTCGGGTTAGGGTTAGGGTTCGGGTTACTGTTAGGGTTCGGGTTAGGGTTAGGGTTCGGGTTAGGGTTAGGGTTAGGGTTAGGGTTCGGGTTAGGGTTAGGGTTAGGGTTAGGGTTAGGGTTAGGGTTAGGGTTCTGGATAGGGTTAGGGTTAGGGTTAGGGTTCGGATTAGGGTTAGGGGTAGGGTTCGGGTTAGGGTTCGGGTTCGGGTTAGGGTTAGGGTTAGGGTTAGGGTATGTGTTAGGGTTCGGGTTAGGGTTCGGGTTAGGGTTAGGGTTAGGGTTCGGGTTCGGGTTAGTGTTAGGGTTAGGGTTCGGGTTAGGGTTAGAGTTCATGTTAGGCTTAGGGTTAGGGTTCGGGTTAGGTTTAGGGTTAGGGTTCGGGTTAGGGTTAGGATTAGGGTTCGGGTTAGGGTTAGGGTTAAGGTTAGGGTTAGGGTATGTGTTAGGGTTCGTGTTCGGGTTAGGGTTAGGGTTCGGGTTAGGTTTAGGTTTAGGGTTCGCGTTAGGGTTAGGGTTCGGGTTAGGGTTAGGTTTAGGGTTCGGGTTAGGGTTAGGGTTAAGCTTAGGGTTAGGGTATGTGTTAGGGTTCGGTTTAGGGGTCGGGTTAGTGTTAGGGTTAGGGTTCGGGTTAGGGTTAGGTTTAGAGTTCATGTTAGGCTTAGGGTTCGTGTTCAGTTTAGGTTTAGGTTTAGGGTTCGGTTTAGGATTAGGGTTAGGGTTAGGTTTAGGGTTCGGTTTAGGGTTAGGGTTAGGGTTCGGGTTAGGGTTAGGGTTAGGGTTCGGGTTAGGGTTAGGGTTCGGGTTAGGGTTAGGTTTAGGGTTCGCGTTAGGGTTTGGGTTAGGGTTCGGGTTAGGGTTAGGGTTCGGGTTAGGGTTAGGGTTAGGGTTCGGGTTAGGGTTAGGGTTAGGGTTCGGGTCGGGTTAGGTTTCGGGTTGGGATTAGGGTTCCGGTTAGGTTTAGGGTTAGGGTTCGGGTTAGGGTCAGGGTTCGGTTTCGGGTTCAGGTTAGGGTTAGGGTTCGGGTTAGATTTAGGGTTCGGGTAGGGTTAGGATTAGGGTTCGGGTTAGGGTTAGGGTTAGGGTTCGGGTTAGGGTTAGACTGCGGGTTAGGATTAGGGTTAGGGTTCAGGTTCGGGGTCGGGTTAGGGTTAGGGTTAGTTTTCGGGTTAGTGTTAGGGTTCAGGTTAGGGTTAGGGTTCGGGTTAGGGATAGGGTTCGGTTTCGGGTAGGGTTAGGTTTAGGGTTCGGGTTAGGGTTAGGTTTAGGGTTAGGGTTAGGGTTCGGATTAGGGTTAGGGGTAAGGTTCGGGTTAGGTTTCGCGTTCGGGTTAGGGTTAGGGTTAGGGTTAGGGTGAGGGTTCGGGTTAGGGTTAGGGTTAGGTTTAAGGGTTAGGGTTAGGTTTAGGGTTCGGGTTCGGGTTAGGGTTAGGGTTAGGGTTAGGGGTTAGGGTTAGGGTTCGGGTTAGGGTTATGGTTAGGTTTAGGGTTCGGGTAAGGGTTAGGGTTAGGGTTCGGGTTAGGGTTCGGGTTAGGGTTAGGGTTAGGGTTCCGGTTAGGGTTAGGGTTAGGGTTCGGGTTATGGATCGGGGTAGGGTTCGGGTTAGGGTTCGGTTTAGGGATATGGTTCGGGTTAGGGTTCGAGTTAGGGTTCGGGTAAGGGTTGGGATTAGGGTTAGGGTTAGGGTTAGGGTTCGGGTTAGGGTTCGGGTTAGGGTTCGGGTTCCGGTTCGGGTTCGGGTTAGGGTTAGGGTTAGGGTTCGGGTTAGGGTTCGGGTTCGGGTTCGGGTTAGGGTTAGGGTTAGGGTTAGGGTTCGGGTTAGGGTTAGGGTTAGGGTTCGGATTAGAGTTAGCGGTAGGGTTCGGTTTAGGGTTCGGGTTCGGGTTAGGGTTCGGGTTAGGGTTCCGGTTAGGGTTAGGGTTAGGGTTAGGGTTAGGGTTAGGGTTCGGGTTCGGGTTAGGGTTAGGGTTAGGGTTCGGGTTAGGGTTAGGGTTCGGGTTAGGGTTCGGGTTAGGTTTCGGGTTAGGGTTAGGGTTAGGGTTAGGGTTAGTGTTAGGGTTAGGGTTCGGGTTAGAGTTAGGGTTCGGGTTCGGGTTACAGTTAGGGTTAGGGTTAGGGTTCAGTTTCGGGTTAGGGTTAGGGTTAGGGTTAGGGTTAGGGTCAGGGTTCGGGTTAGGGTTAGGGTTAGGGTTAGTGTTCGGGTTAGGGTTAGGGTTAGGGTTAGGGTTAGGGTTCGGGTTAGGGTTAGGTTTAGGGTTCAGGTTAGGGTTCGGGTTAGGGTTAGGGTTAGGGTTAGGTTTTGGGTTAGTGTTAGGGTTAGGGTTAGGGTTCGGGTTAGGGTTAGGTTTAGGGTTAGGTTTAGGGTTAGGGTTAAGGTTCGGGGTAGGGTTAGGGTTAAGTTTCGGGTTAGGGTTAGGGTTAGGGTTAGGGTTCGTGTTAGGGTTAGGTTTAGTGTTAGGTTTCGGGTTAGGGTTCGGGTTCGGGTTAGGGCTAGGGTTAGGGTTCGGGTTAGGTTTAGGGTTCGGGTTAGGGTTCGGGTTAGGGTTCGGGATAGGGTTAGGGTTTGGGTTAGGGTTAGGGTTCGGGTTAGGTTTAGGGTTCCGGTTAAGGTTAGGGTTAGGGTTCGTGTTCGGGTTAGGGTTAGGGTTCGGGTTAGTGTTAGGGTTCGGGTTAGGGTTAGGGTTCGGGTTAGGGATAGGGTTAGGGTTAGGGTTCGGGTTAGGGTTAGGGTTAGGGTTAGGGTTAGGGTTAGGGTTCTGGATAGGGTTAGGGTTAGGGTTAGGGTTCGGGTTCGGGTTAGTGTTAGGGTTAGGTTTCGGGTTAGGGTTAGAGTTCATGTTAGGCTTAGGGTTAGGGTTCGGGTTAGGTTTAGGGTTAGGGTTAGGGTTAGGGTTAGGATTAGGGTTCGGGTTAGGGTTAGGGTTAAGGTTAGGGTTAGGGTATGTGTAAGGGTTCGGGTTCGGGTTAGGGTTAGGGTTCGGGTTAGGTTTAGGGTTAGGGTTCGCGTTAGGGTTAGGGTTCGGGTTAGGGTTAGGGTTAGGGTTCGGGTTAGGGTTAGGGTTAAGGTTAGGGTTAGGGTATGTGTTAGGGTTCGGGTTAGGGGTCGGGTTAGTGTTATGGTTAGGGTTCGGGTTAGGGTTAGGGTTAGAGTTCATGTTAGGCTTAGGGTTAGTGTTCGGTGTAGGTTTAGAGTTAGGGTTAGGGTTCGGGTTAAGGTTAGGGTTAGGGTTTGGGTTAGGGTTAGGATTAGGGTTAGTGTTCGGGTTAGGGTTCGGGTTAGGGTTAGGGTTAGGATTCGGGTTAGGGTTAGGGTTAGGGTTCGGGTTAGGGTTAGGGTTCCGGTTAGGGTTAGGTTTAGCGTTCGGGTTAGGGTTTGGGTTAGGGTTCGGGTTAGGGTTAGGGTTCGGGTTAGGGTTAGGGTTAGGGTTCGGGTTAGGGTTCGGGTTAGGGTTAGGGTTCGGGTTCGGGTTAGGGTTCGTGTTGGGGTTAGGGTTCGGGTTAGGTTTAGGGTTAGGGTTGGGGTTAGGGTCAGGGTTCGGGTTCGGGTTCAGGTTAGGGTTAGGGTTCGGGTTAGATTTAGGGTTCGGGTTAGGGTTAGGGTTCGGGTTAGGGTTAGGGTTAGGGTTCGGGTTAGGGTTAGACTGCGGGTTAGGATTAGGGTTAGGGTTCGGATTCGGGGTCGGGTTAGGGTTAAGGTTAGGTTTCGGGTTAGTGTTAGGGTTCGGGTTAGGGTTAGGGTTCGGGTTAGGGTTAGGGTTCGGGTTCGAGTTAGTGTTAGGGTTAGGGTTCGGGTTAGGGTTAGAGTTCATGTTAGGCTTAGGGTTAGGGTTCGGGTTAGGTTTAGGGTTAGGGTTCGGGTTAGGGTTAGGATTAGGGTTCGGGTTAGGGTTAGGGTTAAGGTTAGGGTTAGGGTATGTGTTAGGGTTCGTGTTCGGGTTAGGGTTAGGGTTCGGGTTAGGTTTAGGGTTAGGGTTCGCGTTAGGGTTAGGGTTCGGGTTAGGGTTAGGTTTAGGGTTCGGGTTAGGGTTAGGGTTAAGCTTAGGGTTAGGGTATGTGTTAGGGTTCGGTTTAGGGGTCGGGTTAGTGTTAGGGTTAGGGTTCGGGTTAGGGTTAGGGTTAGAGTTCATGTTAGGCTTAGGGTTCGTGTTCAGTTTAGGTTTAGGTTTAGGGTTCGGTTTAGGATTAGGGTTAGGGTTAGGTTTAGGGTTCGGTTTAGGGTTAGGGTTAGGGTTCGGGTTAGGGTTAGGGTTAGGGTTCGGGTTAGGGTTAGGGTTCGGGTCAGGGTTAGGTTTAGGGTTCGCGTTAGGGTTTGGGTTAGGGTTAGGGTTCGGGTTAGGGTTAGGGTTCGGGTTAGGGTTAGGGTTAGGGTTCGGGTTAGGGTTAGGGTTAGGGTTCGGGTCGGGTTAGGGTTCGGGTTGGGATTAGGGTTCCGGTTAGGTTTAGGGTTAGGGTTCGGGTTAGGGTCAGGGTTCGGGTTCGGGTTCAGGTTAGGGTTAGGGTTCGGGTTATATTTAGGGTTCGGGTAGGGTTAGGATTAGGGTTCGGGTTAGGGTTAGGGTTAGGGTTTGGGTTAGGGTTAGACTGCGGGTTAGGATTAGGGTTAGGGTTCGGGTTCGGGGTCGGGTTAGGGTTAGGGTTAGGTTTCGGGTTAGTGTTAGGGTTCAGGTTAGGGTTAGGGTTCGGGTTAGGGATAGGGTTCGGTTTCGGGATAGGGTTAGGTTTAGGGTTCGGGTTCGGGTTAGGTTTAGGGTTAGGGTTAGGGTTCGGATTAGGGTTAGGGGTAAGGTTCGGGTTAGGTTTCGCGTTCGGGTTAGGGTTAGGGTTAGGGTTAGGGTGAGGGTTCGGGTTAGGGTTAGGGTTAGGTTTAAGGGTTAGGGTTAGGTTTAGGGTTCGGGTTCGGGTTAGGGTTAGGGTTAGGGTTCGGATTAGGGTTAGGGGTAGGGTTCGGGTTAGGGTTCGGGTTCGGTTTAGGGTTAGGGTTAGGGTTAGGGTATGTGTTAGGGTTCGGGTTAGGGGTCGGGTTAGGGTTAGGGTTAGGGTTCGGGTTCGGGTTAGTGTTAGGGTTAGGGTTCGGGTTAGGGTTAGTGTTCATGTTAGGCATAGGGTTAGGGTTCGTGTTAGGTTTAGGGTTAGGTTTTGGGTTAGGGTTAGGATTAGGGTTCGGGTTAGGGTTAGGGTTAAGGTTAGGGTTAGGGTATGTGTTAGGGTTCGGGTTCGGGTTAGGGTTAGGGTTCGGTTTAGGTTTAGGGTTAGGGTTCGCGTTAGGGTTAGGGTTCGGGTTAGGGTTAGGGTTAGGGTTCGGGTTAGGGTTAGGGTTAAGGTTAGGGTTAGGTTATGTGTTAGGGTTCGGGTTAGGGGTCGGGTTAGTGTTAGGGTTAGGGTTCGGGTTAGGGTTAGGGTTAGAGTTCATGTTAGGCTTAGGTTTAGTGTTCGGTTTAGGTTTAGGGTTAGGGTTCGGTTTAGGGTTAGGGTTAGGGGTAGGGTTAGGGTTCGGGTTAGGGTTAGGGTTAGGGTTCGGGTTAGGGTTACGGTTAGGGTTTGGGTTAGGGTTAGGATTAGGGTTAGTGTTCGGGTTAGGGTTCGGGTTAGGGTTAGGGTTAGGATTCGGGTTAGGGTTAGGGTTAGGGTTCGGGTTAGGGTTAGGTTTCGGGTTAGGGTTAGGTTTAGGGTTCGGGTTAGGGTTTGGGTTAGGGTTCGGGTTAGGGTTAGGGTTCGGGTTAGGGTTAGGGTTAGGGTTCGGGTTAGGGTTAGGGTTAGGGTTCGGGTTCGGGTTAGGGTTCGGGTTGGGGTTAGGGTTCGGGTTAGGTTTAGGGTTAGGGTTCGGGTTAGGGTCAGGGTTCGGGTTCGGGTTCAGGTTAGGGTTAGGGTTCGGGTTAGATTTAGGGTTCGGGTTAGGGTTAGGGTTCGGGTTAGGGTTAGGGTTAGGGTTCGGGTTAGGGTTAAACTGCGGGTTAGGACTAGGGTTAGGGTTCGGATTCGGGGTCGAGTTAGGGTTAAGGTTAGGTTTCGGGTTAGTGTTAGGGTTCGGGTTAGGGTTAGGGTTCGGGTTAGGGTTAGGGTTCGGGTTCGGGATAGGGTTAGGTTTAGGGTTCGGGTTCGGGTTAGGTTTAGGGTTCGGATTAGGGTTAGGGGTAAGGTTCGGGTTAGGTTTCGGGTTCGGGTTAGGGTTAGTGTTAGGGTTAGGGTGAGAGTTCGGGTTAGGGTTAGGGTTAGGTTTAAGGGTTAGGGTTAGGTTTAGGGTTGGGGTTCGGGTTAGGGTTAGGGTTAGGGTTAGGGGTTAGGGTTAGGGTTCGGGTTAGGGTTATGGTTAGGGTTAGGGTTCGGGTTAGGGTTAGGGTTAGGGTTCGGGTTAGGGTTCGGGTTAGGGTTAGGGTTAGTGTTCCGGTTAGGGTTAGGGTTAGGGTTCGGGTTATGGATCGGGTTAGGGTTCGGGTTAGGGTTCGGTTTAGGGTTATGGTTCGGGTTAGGGTTCGAGTTAAGGTTCGGGTAAGGGTTGGGGTTAGGGTTAGGGTTAGGGTTCGGGTTAGGGTTAAGGCTAGGGTTTGTGTTCGGTTTCGGGTTAGGGTTAGGGTTCGGGGTAGGTTTCGGAATAGGGTTAGCGTTAGGGTTCGGGTTAGGGTTCGGGTTAGGGTTCGGGTTAGGTTTCGGGTTCAGGTTCGGGTTAGGGTTAGGGTTAGGGTTAGTGTTCGGGTTCGGGTTAGGGTTAGGGTTAGGGTTCGGGTTAGGGTTTGGGTTAGGGTTAGGGTTAGGGGTAGGGTTCGGGTTAGGGTTTGGGTTAGGGTTAGGGATAGGGTTCGGGTTAGGGTTCGGGTTAGGGTTAGGGTTAGGGTTAGGATTAGGGTTCGGGTTAGGGTTAAGGTTCGGTTTAGGGTTAGGGTTAGGGTTAGGGTTCGGATTAGAGTTAGGGGTAGGGTTCGGTTTAGGGTTCGGGTTAGGGTTAGGGTTCGGGTTAGGGTTCGGGTTAGGGTTAGGGTTAGGGTTAGGGTTCGAGTTCGGGTTAGGGTTAGGGTTAGGGTTCGGGTTAGGGTTAGGTTTCGGGTCAGGGTTCGGGCTAGGTTTCGGGTTAGGGTTAGGGTTTGGGTTAGGGTTAGGGTTCGTGTTAGGGTTAGGATTCCGGTTAGGGTTAGTGTTAGGGTTCGGGTTCAGGTTAGGGTTAGGGTTCGGGTTAGTGTTAGGGTTCCGGTTAGGGTTAGGGTTCGGGTTCGGGTTAGGGTTCGCGTTAGGGTTAGGCTTAGTGTTAGGGTTAGGGTTAGGGTTAGGGTTAGGGTTCGCGTTAGGGTTCGGGATAGGTGTCGGGTTAGGGTTAGGGTTAGGGTTCGGGTTAGGGTTAGGGTTAGGGTTCGTGTTAGAGTTAGGGTTCGGGTTAGGGTTAGGGTTAGGGTTCGGGTTCGGGTTAGGGTTAGGGTTCAGGTTCGGGTTAGGGTTCGGGTTATGGTTAGGGTTATGGTTAGGGTTCGGGTTCGGGGTTATGGTTAGGGTTACGGTTCGGGTTAGGGTTCGGGTTAGGGTTAGGTTTCGGGTAAGGGGTTAGGTTTCGGGTTCGTGTTAGGGTTAGGGTTAGGGTTAGGGTTTCGGTTAGGGTTAGGGTTAGGGTTTGGGTTCGGGTTAGGGTTAGCGTTAGGGTTAGGGTTCAGGTTAGGGTTAGGGTTAGGGTTCGGGTTAGGGTTCGGGTTAGGCTTAGGATTACGGTTAGGTTTAGGGTTAGCGTAAGGTTTCGGTTTAGGGTTAGGTTTAGGGTTAGGGTTCGGGTTAGGGTTAGGGTTCGGGATAGGTTTAGGGTTAGGGTTCGGGTTCGGGTTAGGGTTAGGTTTAGGGTTAGGGTTCAGGATAGGGTTCGTGTTAGGGTTAGGGTTAGGGTTAGGTTTCGGGTTATGTTTAGGGTTAGGGTTAGGGTTCGGGTTAGGTTTAGGTTTAGGGTTAGGGTTAGGGTTAAGGTTCGGGGTAGGGTTAGGGTTAAGGTTCGGGTTAGGGTTAGGGTTAGGTTTCGGGTTAGGGTTAGGGTTAGGGTTCGGATTCGGTTTAGGGTTAGGGTTCGGGTTAGGGTTCGGGTTAGGGTTAGGATTCGGGTAAGGGTTTAGAGTTCGGGTTCGGGGTAGGGTTAGGGTTAGGGTTCCGGTTAAGGTTAGGGTTAGGGTTCGGGTTAAGTTTAGGGTTAGGGTTTGTGTTCGTGTTAGGGTTAGTGTTAGTGTTAGGGTTCGGGTTAGGGTTAGGGTTCGGGTTAGGGTTAGGGTTCGGGTTCGGGTTAGGGTTAGAGTTTGGGTTAGGGTTCGGGTTAGGGTTAGGGTTCGGGTTAGGGTTAGGGTTTGGGTTAGGGTTAGGGTTAGTGTTAGGGTTAGGGTTCGGGTTAGAGTTACGGTTCGGGTTCGGGTTACGGTTAGGGTTAGGGTTAGGGTTCAGTTTCGGTTTAGGGTTAGGGTTAGGGTTAGGGTTAGGGTCAGGGTTCGGGTTAGGGTTAGGGTTAGGGTTAGTGTTCGGGTTATGGTTAGGGTTAGTGTTAGGGTTCGGGTTAGGGTTAGGTTTAGGGTTCAGGTTAGGGTTCGGGTTAGGGTTAGGGTTAGGGTTAGGTTTCGGGTTAGGGTTAGGGTTAGGGTTAGTGTTCGGGTTAGGGTTAGGTTTAGGGTTAGGGTTAGGGTTAAGGTTCGGGGTAGGGTTAGGGTTCAGGTTCGGGTTAGGGTTAGTGTTTGGGTTAGGGCTCGTGTTAGGGTTTGGGTTAGGTTTCGGGTTAGGGTTAGGTTAGGGTTAGGGTTAGGGTTAGGGTTAGGGTTCGGGTTAGGGTTATGGTTAGGGTTAGGGTTCGGGTTGGGTTAGGGTTCGGGTTACGGTTAGGGTTCGGGTTAGGGTTAGGGTTAGGGTTAGGGTTAGGGTCCGTGTTAGGGTTCGGGTTAGGAGTAGGGTTAGGGTGAGGGTTAGGGTTCGGGTTAGGGTTAGGGTTAGGGTTAGGGTTCGGGTTAGGGTTAGGGTTCGGGTTAGGGTTAGGGTTAGGGTTCGGGTTAGGGTTTGGGTTAGGTTTCGGGTTAGGGTTAGGTTAGGGTTAGGGTTAGGGTTAGGGTTCGGGTTAGGGTTAGGTTTAGGGTTTGGGTTATGGTTAGGGTTAGGCTTAGTGTTCGGGTTTGGGTTCGGGTTAGGGTTAGGGTTAGGATTCGGGTTAGGGTTCGGGTTAGTGTTCTAGGGTTAGGTTTCGGATTAGCGTTAGGTGCAGGGTTCGGGTTAGGGTTCGGGTTAGGGTTAGGGTTAGGGTTCGGTTTCGGGTTAGGGTTAGGGTTAGGTTTAGGGTTCGGGTTAGGGTTAGGGTTCCGGTTAGGGTTAGTGTTAGGGTTCGTGTTTCAGGTTAGGGTTAAGGTTCGGGTTAGTGTTAGGGTTCGGGTTAGGGTTAGGGTTTGGGTTAGGGTTAGGGTTCGTGTTAGGGTTAGGGTTCGGGTTAGGGTTAGGGTTCGGGTTCGGGTTAGGTTTCGGGTTAGGGTTATGGTTAGTGTTAGCGTTAGGGTTAGGGTTAGGGTTAGGGTTCGCGTTAGGGTTCGGGATAGGTGTCGGGTTAGGGTTAGGGTTAGGGTTCGGTTTAGGGTTAGGGTTAGGGTTAGGGTTCATGTTAGGGTTAGGGTTCGGGTTAGGGTTAGGGTTAGGGTCGGGTTCGGCTTAGGGTCAGGGTTCGGGTTCGTGTTAGGGTTCGGGTTAGGGTTAGGGTTAGGGTAAGGGTTCGGGTTCGGGGTTAGGGTTAGGGTTAGGGTACGGGTTAGGGTTCGGGTTAGGGTTAGGATTCGGGTAAGGGGTTAGGGTTCGAGTTCGGGTTACGGTTAGGGTTAGGGTTAGGGTTTCGGTTAGGGTTAGGGTTAGGGTTCGGGTTCGGGTTAGGGTTAGCGTTAGGGTTAGGGTTCAGGTTAGGGTTAGGGTTAGGGTTCGGGTTAGGGTTCGGGTTAGGCTTAGGGTTACGGTTAGGGTTAGGGTTAGCGTTAGGTTTCGGGTTAGGGTTAGGTATAGGGTTAGGGTTCGGGTTAGGGTTAGGGTTCGGTTTAGGGTTAGGGTTAGGGTTCGGGTTCCGGTTAGGGTTAGGGTTCGGGTTCGTGTTAGGGTTAGTGTTCGGGTTAGGTTTCGGGTTATGGTTAGGGTTAGGGTAGGGTTCGGGTTTGGGTTTAGGGTTAGGGTTAGGGTTCGGGTTAGGGTTCGTGTTAGGGTTAGGATTCGGGTAAGGGGTTAGAGTTCGGGTTCGGGTTAGGGTTAGGGGTAGGGTTCCGGTTAAGGTTAGGGTTAGGGTTCGGGTTAGGGTTAGGGTTAGGGTTAGGGTTCGGTTTAGGGTTAGGGTTCGTGTTAGGTTTCGGGTTAGGGTTAGGGTTCTGGTTAGGGTTAGGGTTCGGGTTAGGGTTAGGGTTAGGGTTAGGGTTAGGGTTAGGGTTCGGGGTAGGGTTAGGGTTCAGGTTCGGGTTAGGGTTAGTGTTTGTGTTAGGGTTCGTGTTAGGGTTAGGTTTAGGGTTCGGGTTTGGGTTAGGGTTCGGGTTCGGGTTAGGGTTAGGTTTAGGGTTCGGGTTAGGTTTAGGGTTCGGGTAGGGTTCGGGTTAGGGTTCGGGTTAGGGTTAGGGTTTGGGTTAGGGTTAGGGTTCGGGTTACGGTTAGGGTTCTGGTTAAGGTTAGGGTTAGGGTTCGGATTCGGGTTAGGGTTAGGGTTCGGGTTAGTGTTAGGGTTCGGGTTAGGGTTAGGTTTCGGGTTAGGGTTAGGGTTAGGGTTAGGGTTCGGGTTCGGGTTAGGGTTCGGGTTAGGGTTAGGGTTAGGCTTAGTGTTAGGGTTAGGGTTAGGGTTAGGGTTCGGGTTCGGTTTAGGGTTAGTGTTACGGTTAGGGTTCGGGTTCGGGTTAGGGTTCGGGTTAGTGTTAGGGTTCGGGTTAGGGTTAGGGTTTGGGTTAGGGTTAGAGTTAGGGTTAGGGTTAGGGTTCGGATTAGCGTTAGGGGCAGGGTTCGGGTTAGGGTTCGGGTTAGGGTTAGGGTTAGGGTTCGGTTTCGGGTTAGGGTTAGGGTTAGGTTTAGGGTTCGGGTTAGGTTTAGGGTTCCGGTTAGGGTTAGTGTTAGGGTTCGGTTTTCAGGTTAGGGTTAAGGTTCGGGTTAGTGTTAGGGTTCGGGTTAGGGTTAGGGTTTGGGTTAGGGTTAGGGTTCGTGTTAGGGTTAGGGTTCGGGTTCGGGTTAGGGTTCGGGTTCGGGTTAGGTTTCGGGTTAGGGTTATGGTTAGTGTTAGCGTTAGGGTTAGGGTTAGGGTTAGGGTTCGCGTTAGGGTTCGGGATAGGTGTCGGGTTAGGGTTAGGGTTAGGGTTCGGTTTAGGGTTAGGGTTAGGGTTAGGGTTCATGTTAGGGTTAGGGTTCGGGTTAGGGTTAGTGTTAGGGTTCGGGTTCGGGTTAGGGTTAGGGTTCGGGTTCGTGTTAGGGTTCGGGTTAGGGTTAGGGTTAGGGTAAGGTTTCGGGTTCGGGGTTAGGGTTAGGGTTAGGGTACGGGTTAGGGTTCGGGTTAGGGTTAGGATTCGGTTAAGGGGTTAGGGTTCGGGTTCGGGTTACGGTTAGGGTTAGGGTTAGGGTTTCGGTTAGGGTTAGGGTTAGGGTTCGGGTTCGGGTTAGGGTTAGCGTTAGTGTTAGGGTTCAGGTTAGGGTTAGGGTTAGGGTTCGGGTTAGGGTTCGGGTTAGGCTTAGGGTTACGGTTAGGGTTAGGGTTAGCGTTAGGTTTCGGGTTAGGGTTAGGTATAGGGTTAGGGTTCGGGTTAGGGTTAGGGTTCGGGTTCGGGTTCGGGTTAGGGTTCGGGTTCGGGTTCGTGTTAGGGTTAGTGTTCGGGTTAGGTTTCGGGTTATGGTTAGGGTTAGGGTAGGGTTCGGGTTCGGGGTTAGGGTTAGGGTTAGGGTTCGGGTTAGGGTTCGGGTTAGGGTTAGGATTCGGGTAAGGGTTTAGAGTTCGGGTTCGGGTTAGGGTTAGGGTTAGGGTTCCGGTTAAGGTTAGGGTTAGGGTTCGGGTTAGGGTTAGGGTTAGGGTTAGGGTTCGGTTTAGGGTTAGGGTTCGTGTTAGGGTTCGGGTTAGGGTTAGGGTTCTGGTTAGGGTTAGGGTTCGGGTTAGGGTTAGGGTTAGGGTTAGGGTAGGGTTAGGGTTTGGGTTAAGGTTAGGGTTAGGGTTAGGGTTAGGGGTTAGGGTTAGGGTTACCGTTCGGGTTAGTGTTAGGGTTAGGGTTAGGGTTTGGGTTAGGGTTAGGGTTAGGGTTAGGGTTAGGGGTTAGGGTTAGGGTTACCGTTCGGGTTAGTGTTAGGGTTAGGGTTAGTGTTAGGGTTCGGGTTAGGTTTAGGGTTAGGGTTCGGGTTAGGGTTAGGGTTAGGGTTAGGGTTCGGTTTAGGGCTAGGGTTCGGGTTAGGGTTCGGGTTAGGGTAGTGTTAGGGTTCAGGATAGGGTTCGTGTTAGGGTTAGGGTTAGGGTTAGAGTTCGGTTTAGGGTTAGCGTTAGCGTTAGGGTTCGGGTTAGGGTTAGGTTTAGGTTTAGGGTTAGGGTTAGGGTTAAGGTTCGGGGTAAGGTTAGGGTTAAGTTTCGGGTAAGGGTTAGGGTTAGGGTTAGGGTTCGCGTTAGGGTTCGGTTTAGGTGTCGGGTTAGTGTTAGGGTTAAGGTTCGGTTTAGGGTTACGGTTAGGTCAGGGTTCGGGTTAGGGTTAGGGTTCGGGTTAGGGTTAGGGTTAGGGTTCAGATTCGGGTTAGGGTTAGGGTTCGGGTTAGGGTTCGGGTTAGGGTTAGTGTTAGTGTTAGGGTTCGGGTTAGGTTTAGGGTTCGGGTTAGGGTTAGGGTTCGGGTTCGCGTTAGGGTTAGAGTTTGGGTTAGTGTTCGGGTTAGGGTTAGGGTTCGGGTTAGGGTTAGGGTTCGGGTTAGGGTTAGGGTTAGTGTTAGGGTTAGGGTTAGGGTTCGGGTTAGGGTTAGGATTCGGGTAAGGGGTTAGAGTTCGTGTTCGGGGTAGGGTTAGGGTTAGGGTTCCGGTTAAGGTTAGGGTTAGGGTTCGAGTTAGGGTTAGGGTTAGGGTTTGGGTTCGGGTTAGGGTTAGTGTTAGTGTTAGGGTTCGGGTTAGGTTTAGGGTTCGGGTTAGGGTTAGGGTTCGGGTTCGCGTTAGGGTTAGAGTTTGGGTTAGTGTTCGGGTTAGGGTTAGGGTTCGGGTTAGGGTTAGGGTTCGGGTTAGGGTTAGGGTTAGTGTTAGGGTTAGGGTTCGGGTTAGAGTTAGGGTTCGGGTTCGGGTTACGGTTAGGGTTAGGGTTAGGGTTCAGTTTCGGGTTAGGGTTACGGTTAGGGTTAGGGTTAGGGTCAGGGTTCGGGTTAGGGTTAGGGTTAGGGTTAGTGTTCGGGTTAGGGTTAGGGTTAGGGTTAGGGTTAGGTTTAGGGTTCGGGTTAGGGTTAGGGTTCGGGTTCGCGTTAGGGTTAGAGTTTGGGTTAGTGTTCGGGTTAGGGTTAGGTTTCGGGTTAGGGTTAGGGTTCGGGTTAGGGTTAGGGTTAGTGTTAGGGTTAGGGTTCGGGTTAGAGTTAGGGTTCGGGTTCGGGTTACGGTTAGAGTTAGGGTTAGGGTTCAGTTTCGGGTTAGGGTTAGGGTTAGGGTTAGGGTTAGGGTCAGGGTTAGGGTTAGGGTTTGGGTTCGGGTTAGGGTTAGGGTTCCGGTTAAGGTTAGGTTTAGGGTTCGGGGTAGGTTTAGGGTTCGGGTTAGGGTTCGGGTTAGGGTTCGGGATAGGGTTAGGGTTTGGGTTAGGGTTAGGGTTCGGGTTAGGGTTAGGGTTCCGGTTAAGGTTAGGGTTAGGGTTCGGGTTCGGGTTAGGGTTAGGGTTCGGGTTAGTGTTAGGGTTCGGGTTAGGGTTAGGGTTCGGGTTAGGGTTAGGGTTAGGGTTAGGGTTCGGGTTAGGGTTAGGGTTAGGGTTAGGGTTAGGGTTCTGGATAGGGTTAGGGTTAGGGTTAGGGTTCGGATTAGGGTTAGGGGTAGGGTTCAGGTTAGGGTTCGGGTTCGGGTTAGGGTTAGGGTTAGGGTATGTGTTAGGGTTCGGGTTAGGTGTCGGGGTAGGGTTAGGGTTAGGGTTCGGGTTCGGGTTAGTGTTAGGGTTAGGGTTCGGGTTAGGGTTAGAGTTCATGTTAGGCTTAGGGTTAGGGTTCGGGTTAGGTTTAGGGTTAGGGTTCGGGTTAGGGTTAGGATTAGGTTTCGGGTTAGGGTTAGGGTTAAGGTTAGGGTTAGGGTTTGTGTTAGGGTTCGGGTTCGGTTTAGGGTTAGGGTTCGGGTTAGGTTTAGGTTTAGGGTTCGCGTTAGGGTTAGGGTTCGGGTTAGGTTTAGGGTTAAGGTTAGGGTTAGGGTATGTGTTAGGGTTCGGGTTAGGGGTCGGGTTAGTGTTAGGGTTAGGGTTCGGGTTAGGGTTAGGGTTAGAGTTCATGTTAGGCTTAGGGTTAGTGTTCGGTTTAGGTTTAGGGTTAGGGTTCGGTTTAGGGTTAGGGTTAGGGTTAGGGTTAGGGTTCGGGTTAGGGTTAGGGTTAGGGTTCGGGTTAGGGTTAGGGTTAGGGTTTGGGTTAGGGTTAGGATTAGGGTTAGTGTTCGGGTTAGGGTTCGGGTTAGGGTTAGGGTTAGGATTCGGGTTAGGGTTAGGGTTAGGGTTCGGGTTAGGGTTAGGGTTCGGGTTAGGGTTAGGTTTAGGGTTCGGGTTAGGGTTTGGGTTAGGGTTCGGGTTAGGGTTAGGGTTCGGGTTAGGGTTAGGGTTAGGGTTCGGGTTAGGGTTAAGGTTAGGTTTCGGGTGCGGTTTGGGGTTAGGTTTCGGGTTAGGTTTAGGGTTAGGGTTCGGGTTAGGGTCAGAGTTCGGGTTCGGGTTCAGGTTAGGGTTAGGGTTCGGGTTAGATTTAGTTTTCGGGTTAGGGTTAGGGTTCGGGTTAGGGTTAGGGTTAGGGTTCGGGTTAGGGTTAGACTGCGGGTTAGGATTAGGGTTAGGGTTCGGATTCGGGGTCGGGTTAGGGTTAAGGTTAGGTTTCGGGTTAGTGTTAGGGTTCGGGTTAGGGTTAGGGTTCGGGTTAGTGTTAGGGTTCGGGTTCGGGATAGGGTTAGGTTTAGGGTTCGGGTTCGGGTTAGGTTTAGGGTTAGGGTTAGGGTTCGGATTAGGGTTAGGGGTAAGGTTCGGGTTAGTTTTCGGGTTCGGGTTAGGGTTAGGGTTAGGGTTCGGTTTCGGGTTAGGGTTAGGGTTAGGTTTAGGGTTCGGGTTAGGGTTAGGGTTCCGGTTAGGGTTAGTGTTAGGGTTCGGGTTTCAGGTTAGGGTTAAGGTTCGGGTTAGTGTTAGGGTTCGGGTTAGGGTTAGGGTTTGGGTTAGGGTTAGGGTTCGTGTTAGGGTTAGGGTTCGGGTTAGGGTTAGGGTTCGGGTTCGGGTTAGGTTTCGGGTTAGGGTTATGGTTAGTGTTAGCGTTAGGGTTAGGGTTAGGGTTAGGGTTCGCGTTAGGGTTCGGGATAGGTGTCGGGTTAGGGTTAGGGTTAGGGTTCGGGTTAGGGTTAGGGTTAGGGTTAGGGTTCATGTTAGTGTTAGGGTTCGGGTTAGGGTTAGTGTTAGGGTTCGGGTTCGGGTTAGGGTTAGGGTTCGGGTTCGTGTTAGGGTTCGGGTTAGGGTTAGGGTTAGGGTAAGGGTTCGGGTTCGGGGTTAGGGTTAGGGTTAGGGTACGGGTTAGGGTTCGGGTTAGGGTTAGGATTCGGTTAAGGGGTTAGGGTTCGGGTTCGGGTTACGGTTAGGGTTAGGGTTAGGGTTTCGGTTAGGGTTAGGGTTAGGGTTCGGGTTCGGGTTAGGGTTAGCGTTAGTGTTAGGGTTCAGGTTAGGGTTAGGGTTAGGGTTCGGGTTAGGGTTCGGGTTAGGCTTAGGGTTACGGTTAGGGTTAGGGTTAGCGTTAGGTTTCGGGTTAGGGTTAGGTATAGGGTTAGGGTTCGGGTTAGGGTTAGGGTTCGGGTTAGGGTTAGGGTTAGGGTTCGGGTTCGGGTTAGGGTTCGGGTTCGGGTTCGTGTTAGGGTTAGTGTTCGGGTTAGGTTTCGGGTTATGGTTAGGGTTAGGGTAGGGTTCGGGTTCGGGGTTAGGGTTAGGGTTAGGGTTCGGTTTAGGTTTCGGGTTAGGGTTAGGATTCGGGTAAGGGTTTAGAGTTCGGGTTCGGGTTAGGGTTAGGGTTAGGGTTCCGGTTAAGGTTAGGGTTAGGGTTCGGGTTAGGGTTAGGGTTAGGGTTAGGGTTCGGTTTAGGGTTAGGGTTCGTGTTAGGGTTCGGGTTAGGGTTAGGGTTCTGGTTAGGGTTAGGGTTCGGGTTAGGGTTAGGGTTAGGGTAGGGTTAGGGTTTGGGTTAGGGTTAGGGTTAGGGTTAGGGTTAGGGGTTAGGGTTAGGGTTACTGTTCGGGTTAGTGTTAGGGTTAGGGTTAGGGTTTGGGTTAGGGTTAGGGTTAGGGTTAGGGTTAGGGGTTAGGGTTAGGGTTACCGTTCGGGTTAGTGTTAGGGTTAGGGTTAGTGTTAGGGTTCGGGTTAGGTTTAGGGTTAGGGTTCGGGTTAGGGTTAGGGTTAGGGTTAGGGTTCGGTTTAGGGCTAGGTTTCGGGTTAGGGTTCGTGTTAGGGTTAGGGTTAGGGTTCAGGATAGGGTTCGTGTTAGGGTTAGGGTTAGGGTTAGGGTTCGGTTTAGGGTTAGCGTTAGGGTTAGGGTTCGGGTTAGGGTTAGGTTTAGGTTTAGGGTTAGGGTTAGGGTTAAGGTTCGGGGTAAGGTTAGGGTTAAGTTTCGGGTTAGGGTTAGGGTTAGGGTTAGGGTTCGCGTTAGGGTTCGGGTTAGGTGTTGGGTTAGTGTTAGGGTTAAGGTTCGGTTTAGGGTTACGGTTAGGTCAGGGTTCGGGTTAGGGTTAGGGTTCGGGTTAGGGTTAGGGTTAGGGTTCAGATTCGGGTTAGGGTTAGGGTTCGGGTTAGGGTTCGGGTTAGGGTTAGTGTTAGTGTTAGGGTTCGGGTTAGGTTTAGGGTTCGGGTTAGGGTTAGGGTTCGGGTTCGCGTTAGGGTTAGAGTTTGGGTTAGTGTTCGGGTTAGGGTTAGGGTTCGGGTTAGGGTTAGGGTTCGGGTTAGGGTTAGGGTTAGTGTTAGGGTTAGGGTTAGGGTTCGGGTTAGGGTTAGGATTCGGGTAAGGGGTTAGAGTTCGTGTTCGGGGTAGGGTTAGGGTTAGGGTTCCGGTTAAGGTTAGGGTTAGGGTTCGAGTTAGGGTTAGCGTTAGGGTTTGGGTTCGGGTTAGGGTTAGTGTTAGTGTTAGGGTTCGGGTTAGGTTTAGGGTTCGGGTTAGGGTTAGGGTTCGGGTTCGCGTTAGGGTTAGAGTTTGGGTTAGTGTTCGGGTTAGGGTTAGGGTTCGGGTTATGGTTAAGGTTCGGGTGAGGGTTAGGGTTAGTGTTAGGGTTAGGGTTCGGGTTAGAGTTAGGGTTCGGGTTCGGGTTACGGTTAGGGTTAGGGTTAGGGTTCAGTTTCGGGTTAGGGTTACGGTTAGGGTTAGGGTTAGCGTCAGGGTTCGGGTTAGGGTTAGGTTTACGGTTAGTGTTCGGGTTAGGGTTAGGGTTAGGGTTAGGGTTAGGTTTAGGGTTCGCGTTAGGGTTAGGGTTCGGGTTCGCGTTAGGGTTAGAGTTTGGGTTAGTGTTCGGGTTAGGGTTAGGTTTCGGGTTAGGGTTAGGGTTCGGGTTAGGGTTAGGGTTAGTGTTAGGGTTAGGGTTCGGGTTAGAGTTAGGGTTCGGGTTCGGGTTACGGTTAGGGTTAGGGTTAGGGTTCAGTTTCGGGTTAGGGTTAGGGTTAGGGTTAGGGTTAGGGTCAGGGTTAGGGTTAGGGTTTGGGTTCGGTTTAGGGTTAGGGTTAGGGTTAGGGTTAGGGTTAGGGTTAGGGTTCGGGTTAGGTTTAGGGTTCGGGTTAGGGTTCGGGTTAGGGTTCGGGATAGGGTTAGGGTTTGGGTTAGGGTTAGGGTTCGGGTTAGGGTTAGGGTTCCGGTTAAGGTTAGGGTTAGGGTTCGGGTTCCGGTTAGGGTTAGGGTTCGGGTTAGTGTTAGGGTTCGGGTTAGGGTTAGGGTTCGGGTTAGGGTTAGGGTTAGGGTTAGGGTTCGGGTTAGGGTTAGGGTTAGGGTTAGGGTTAGGGTTCTGGATAGGGTTAGGGTTAGGGTTAGGGTTCGGATTAGGGTTAGGGGTAGGGTTCAGGTTAGGGTTCGGGTTCGGGTTAGGGTTAGGGTTAGGGTATGTGTTAGGGTTCGGGTTAGGTGTCGGGGTAGGGTTAGGGTTAGGGTTCGGGTTCGGGTTAGTGTTAGGGTTAGGGTTCGGGTTAGGGTTAGAGTTCATGTTAGGCTTAGGGTTAGGGTTCGGGTTAGGTTTAGGGTTAGGGTTCGGGTTAGGGTTAGGATTAGGTTTCGGGTTAGGGTTAGGGTTAAGGTTAGGGTTAGGGTTTGTGTTAGGGTTCGGGTTCGGTTTAGGGTTAGGGTTCGGGTTAGGTTTAGGTTTGGGTTCGCGTTAGGGTTAGGGTTCGGGTTAGGTTTAGGGTTAAGGTTAGGGTTAGGGTATGTGTTAGGGTTCGGGTTAGGGGTCGGGTTAGTGTTAGGGTTAGGGTTCGGGTTAGGGTTAGGGTTAGAGTTCATGTTAGGCTTAGGGTTAGTGTTCGGTTTAGGTTTAGGGTTAGGGTTCGGTTTAGGGTTAGGGTTAGGGTTAGGGTTAGGGTTCGGGTTAGGGTTAGGGTTAGGGTTCGGGTTAGGGTTAGGGTTAGGGTTTGGGTTAGGGTTAGGATTAGGGTTAGTGTTCGGGTTAGGGTTCGGGTTAGGGTTAGGGTTAGGATTCGGGTTAGGGTTAGGGTTAGGGTTCGGGTTAGGGTT
>JAVLSZ010000027.1:46630000-46637500 GCA_032313775.1 Urocyon cinereoargenteus | reverse complement strand
TTTAGGGTTAGGGTTCGGTTTAGGGTTAGGATTAGGTTTCGGGTTAGGGTTAGGGTTAACGTTAGGGTTAGGGTTTGTGTTAGGGTTCGGGTTCGGTTTAGGGTTAGGGTTCGGGTTAGGTTTAGGGTTAGGGTTCGCGTTAGGGTTAGGGTTCGGGTTAGGGTTAGGGTTAGGGTTCGGGTTAGGTTTAGGGTTAAGGTTAGGGTTAGGGTATGTGTTAGGGTTCGGGTTAGGGGTCGGGTTAGTGTTAGGGTTAGGGTTCGGGTTAGGGTTAGGGTTAGAGTTCATGTTAGGCTTAGGGTTAGTGTTCGGTTTAGGTTTAGGGTTAGGGTTCGGTTTAGGGTTAGGGTTAGGGTTAGGGTTAGGGTTAGGGTTAGGGTTAGGGTTAGGGTTAGGGTTCGGGTTAGGGTTAGGGTTAGGGTTTGGGTTAGGGTTAGGATTAGGGTTAGTGTTCGGGTTAGGGTTCGGGTTAGGGTTAGGGTTAGGATTCGGGTTAGGGTTAGGGTTAGGGTTCGGGTTAGGGTTAGGGTTCGGGTTAGGGTTAGGTTTAGGGTTCGGGGTAGGGTTTGGGTTAGGGTTCGGGTTAGGGTTAGGGTTCGGGTTAGGGTTAGGGTTCGGGTTCGGGATAGGGTTAGGTTTAGGGTTCGGGTTCGGGTTAGGTTTAGGGTTAGGGTTAGGGTTCGGATTAGGGTTAGGGGTAAGGTTCGGGTTAGGTTTCGGGTTCGGGTTAGGGTTAGGGTTAGGGTGAGAGTTCGGGTTAGGGTTAGGGTTAGGGTTAAGGGTTAGGGTTAGGTTTAGGGTTCGGGTTCGGGTTAGGGTTAGGGTTAGGGTTAGGGGTTAGGGTTAGGGTTCGGGTTAGGGTTATGGTTAGGGTTAGGGTTCGGGTTAGGGTTAGGATTAGGGTTCGGGTTAGGGTTCGGGTTAGGGTTAGTGTTATTGTTCCGGTTAGGGTTAGGGTTAGGGTTCGGGTTATGGATCGGGTTAGTGTTCAGGTTAGGGTTCGGTTTAGGGTTATGGTTCGGGTTAGGGTTCGAGTTAGGGTTCGGGTAAGGGTTGGGGTTAGGGTCAGGGTTCGGGTTAGGGTTAGGGTTAGGGTTAGTGTTCGGGTTAGGGTTAGGGTTAGGGTTAGGGTTAGGTTTAGGGTTCGGGTTAGGGTTAGGGTTCGGGTTCGCGTTAGGGTTAGAGTTTGGGTTAGTGTTCGGGTTAGGGTTAGGTTTCGGGTTAGGGTTAGGGTTCGGGTTAGGGTTAGGGTTAGTGTTAGGGTTAGGGTTCGGGTTAGAGTTAGGGTTCGGGTTCGGGTTACGGTTAGAGTTAGTGTTAGGGTTCAGTTTCGGGTTAGGGTTAGGGTTAGGGTTAGGGTTAGGGTCAGGGTTAGGGTTAGGGTTTGGGTTCGGGTTAGGGTTAGGGTTCCGGTTAAGGTTAGGTTTAGGGTTCGGGTTAGGTTTAGGGTTCGGGTTAGGGTTCGGGTTAGGGTTCGGGATAGGGTTAGGGTTTGGGTTAGGGTTAGGGTTCGGGTTAGGGTTAGGGTTCCGGTTAAGGTTAGGGTTAGGGTTCGGGTTCGGGTTAGGGTTAGGTTTCGGGTTAGTGTTAGGGTTCGGGTTAGGGTTAGGGTTCGGGTTAGGGTTAGGGTTAGGGTTAGGGTTCGGGTTAGGGTTAGAGTTAGGGTTAGGGTTAGGGTTCTGGATAGGGTTAGGGTTAGGGTTAGGGTTCGGATTAGGGTTAGGGGTAGGGTTCAGGTTAGGGTTCGGGTTCGGGTTAGGGTTAGGGTTAGGGTATGTGTTAGGGTTCGGGTTAGGTGTCGGGGTAGGGTTAGGGTTAGGGTTCGGGTTCGGGTTAGTGTTAGGGTTAGGGTTCGGGTTAGGGTTAGAGTTCATGTTAGGCTTAGGGTTAGGGTTCGGGTTAGGGTTAGGGTTAGGGTTCGGGTGCGGTTTGGGGTTAGGTTTCGGGTTAGGTTTAGGGTTAGGGTTCGGGTTAGGGTCAGAGTTCGGGTTCGGGTTCAGGTTAGGGTTAGGGTTCGGGTTAGATTTAGGGTTCGGGTTAGGGTTAGGGTTCGGGTTAGGGTTAGGGTTAGGGTTCGGGTTAGGGTTAGACTGCGGGTTAGGATTAGGGTTAGGGTTCGGATTCGGGGTCGGGTTAGGGTTAAGGTTAGGTTTCGGGTTAGTGTTAGGGTTCGGGTTAGGGTTAGGGTTCGGGTTAGGGTTAGGGTTCGGGTTCGGGATAGGGTTAGGTTTAGGGTTCGGGTTCGGGTTAGGTTTAGGGTTAGGGTTAGGGTTCGGATTAGGGTTAGGGGTAAGGTTCGGGTTAGGTTTCGGGTTCGGGTTAGGGTTAGGGTTAGGGTTCGGTTTCGGGTTAGGGTTAGGGTTAGGTTTAGGGTTCGGGTTAGGGTTAGGGTTCCGGTTAGGGTTAGTGTTAGGGTTCGGGTTTCAGGTTAGGGTTAAGGTTCGGGTTAGTGTTAGGGTTCGGGTTAGGTTTAGGGTTTGGGTTAGGGTTAGGGTTCGTGTTAGGGTTAGGGTTCGGGTTAGGGTTAGGGTTCGGGTTCGGGTTAGGTTTCGGGTTAGGGTTATGGTTAGTGTTAGCGTTAGGGTTAGGGTTAGGGTTAGGGTTCGCGTTAGGGTTCGGGATAGGTGTCGGGTTAGGGTTAGGGTTAGGGTTCGGGTTAGGGTTAGGGTTAGGGTTAGGGTTCATGTTAGGGTTAGGGTTCGGGTTAGGGTTAGTGTTAGGGTTCGGGTTCGGGTTAGGGTTAGGGTTCGGGTTCGTGTTAGGGTTCGGGTTAGGGTTAGGGTTAGGGTAAGGGTTCGGGTTCGGGGTTAGGGTTAGGGTTAGGGTACGGGTTAGGGTTCGGGTTAGGGTTAGGATTCGGTTAAGGGGTTAGGGTTCGGGTTCGGGTTACGGTTAGGGTTAGGTTTAGGGTTTCGGTTAGGGTTAGGGTTAGGGTTCGGGTTCGGGTTAGGGTTAGCGTTAGTGTTAGGGTTCAGGTTAGGGTTAGGGTTAGGGTTCGGGTTAGGGTTCGGGTTAGGCTTAGGGTTACGGTTAGGGTTAGGGTTAGCGTTAGGTTTCGGGTTAGGGTTAGGTATAGGGTTAGGGTTCGGGTTAGGGTTAGGGTTCGGGTTAGGGTTAGGGTTAGGGTTCGGGTTCGGGTTAGGGTTCGGGTTCGGGTTCGTGTTAGGGTTAGTGTTCGGGTTAGGTTTCGGGTTATGGTTAGGGTTAGGGTAGGGTTCGGGTTCGGGGTTAGGGTTAGGGTTAGGGTTCGGGTTAGGTTTCGGGTTAGGGTTAGGATTCGGGTAAGGGTTTAGAGTTCGGGTTCGGGTTAGGGTTAGGGTTAGGGTTCCGGTTAAGGTTAGGGTTAGGGTTCGGGTTAGGGTTAGGGTTAGGGTTAGGGTTCGGTTTAGGGTTAGGGTTCGTGTTAGGGTTCGGGTTAGGGTTAGGGTTCTGGTTAGGGTTAGGGTTCGGGTTAGGGTTAGGGTTAGGGTAGGGTTAGGGTTTGGGTTAGGGTTAGGGTTAGGGTTAGGGTTAGGGGTTAGGGTTAGGGTTACCGTTCGGGTTAGTGTTAGGGTTAGGGTTAGGGTTTGGGTTAGGGTTAGGGTTAGGGTTAGGGTTAGGGGTTAGGGTTAGGGTTACCGTTCGGGTTAGTGTTAGGGTTAGGGTTAGTGTTAGGGTTCGGGTTAGGTTTAGGGTTAGGGTTCGGGTTAGGGTTAGGGTTAGGGTTCGGTTTAGGGCTAGGTTTCGGGTTAGGGTTCGTGTTAGGGTTAGGGTTAGGGTTCAGGATAGGGTTCGTGTTAGGGTTAGGGTTAGGGTTAGGGTTCGGTTTAGGGTTAGCGTTAGGGTTAGGGTTCGGGTTAGGGTTAGGTTTAGGTTTAGGGTTAGGGTTAGGGTTAAGGTTCGGGGTAAGGTTAGGGTTAAGTTTCGGGTTAGGGTTAGGGTTAGGGTTAGGGTTCGCGTTAGGGTTCGGGTTAGGTGTTGGGTTAGTGTTAGGGTTAAGGTTCGGTTTAGGGTTACGGTTAGGTCAGGGTTCGGGTTAGGGTTAGGGTTCGGGTTAGGGTTAGGGTTAGGGTTCAGATTCGGGTTAGGGTTAGGGTTCGGGTTAGGGTTCGGGTTAGGGTTAGTGTTAGTGTTAGGGTTCGGGTTAGGTTTAGGGTTCGGGTTAGGGTTAGGGTTCGGGTTCGCGTTAGGGTTAGAGTTTGGGTTAGTGTTCGGGTTAGGGTTAGGGTTCGGGTTAGGGTTAGGGTTCGGGTTAGGGTTAGGGTTAGTGTTAGGGTTAGGGTTAGGGTTCGGGTTAGGGTTAGGATTCGGGTAAGGGGTTAGAGTTCGTGTTCGGGGTAGGGTTAGGGTTAGGGTTCCGGTTAAGGTTAGGGTTAGGGTTCGAGTTAGGGTTAGCGTTAGGGTTTGGGTTCGGGTTAGGGTTAGTGTTAGTGTTAGGGTTCGGGTTAGGTTTAGGGTTCGGGTTAGGGTTAGGGTTCGGGTTCGCGTTAGGGTTAGAGTTTGGGTTAGTGTTCGGGTTAGGGTTAGGGTTCGGGTTAGGGTTAAGGTTCGGGTTAGGGTTAGGGTTAGTGTTAGGGTTAGGGTTCGGGTTAGAGTTAGGGTTCGGGTTCGGGTTACGGTTAGGGTTAGGGTTAGGGTTCAGTTTCGGGTTAGGGTTACGGTTAGGGTTAGGGTTAGGGTCAGGGTTCGGGTTAGGGTTAGGGTTAGGGTTAGTGTTCGGGTTAGGGTTAGGGTTAGGGTTAGGGTTAGGTTTAGGGTTCGCGTTAGGGTTAGGGTTCGGGTTCGCGTTAGGGTTAGAGTTTGGGTTAGTGTTCGGGTTAGGGTTAGGTTTCGGGTTAGGGTTAGGGTTCGGGTTAGGGTTAGGGTTAGTGTTAGGGTTAGGGTTCGGGTTAGAGTTAGGGTTCGGGTTCGGGTTACGGTTAGGGTTAGGGTTAGGGTTCAGTTTCGGGTTAGGGTTAGGGTTAGGGTTAGGGTTAGGGTCAGGGTTAGGGTTAGGGTTTGGGTTCGGTTTAGGGTTAGGGTTCCGGTTAAGGTTACGGTTAGGGTTCGGGTTAGGTTTAGGGTTCGGGTTAGGGTTCGGGTTAGGGTTCGGGATAGGGTTAGGGTTTGGGTTAGGGTTAGGGTTCGGGTTAGGGTTAGGGTTCCGGTTAAGGTTAGGGTTAGGGTTCGGGTTCGGGTTAGGGTTAGGGTTCGGGTTAGTGTTAGGGTTCGGGTTAGGGTTAGGGTTCGGGTTAGGGTTAGGGTTAGGGTTAGGGTTCGGGTTAGGGTTAGGGTTAGGGTTAGGGTTAGGGTTCTGGATAGGGTTAGGGTTAGGGTTAGGGTTCGGATTAGGGTTAGGGGTAGGGTTCAGGTTAGGGTTCGGGTTCGGGTTAGGGTTAGGGTTAGGGTATGTGTTAGGGTTCGGGTTAGGTGTCGGGGTAGGGTTAGGGTTAGGGTTCGGGTTCGGGTTAGTGTTAGGGTTAGGGTTCGGGTTAGGGTTAGAGTTCATGTTAGGCTTAGGGTTAGGGTTCGGGTTAGGTTTAGGGTTAGGGTTCGGGTTAGGGTTAGGATTAGGTTTCGGGTTAGGGTTAGGGTTAAGGTTAGGGTTAGGGTTTGTGTTAGGGTTCGGGTTCGGTTTAGGGTTAGGGTTCGGGTTAGGTTTAGGTTTGGGTTCGCGTTAGGGTTAGGGTTCGGGTTAGGTTTAGGGTTAAGGTTAGGGTTAGGGTATGTGTTAGGGTTCGGGTTAGGGGTCGGGTTAGTGTTAGGGTTAGGGTTCGGGTTAGGGTTAGGGTTAGAGTTCATGTTAGGCTTAGGGTTAGTGTTCGGTTTAGGTTTAGGGTTAGGGTTCGGTTTAGGGTTAGGGTTAGGGTTAGGGTTAGGGTTCGGGTTAGGGTTAGGGTTAGGGTTCGGGTTAGGGTTAGGGTTAGGGTTTGGGTTAGGGTTAGGATTAGGGTTAGTGTTCGGGTTAGGGTTCGGGTTAGGGTTAGGGTTAGGATTCGGGTTAGGGTTAGGGTTAGGGTTCGGGTTAGGGTTAGGGTTCGGGTTAGGGTTAGGTTTAGGGTTCGGGTTAGGGTTTGGGTTAGGGTTCGGGTTAGGGTTAGGGTTCGGGTTAGGGTTAGGTTTAGGGTTCGGGTTAGGGTTAGGGTTAGGGTTCGGGTGCGGTTTGGGGTTAGGTTTCGGGTTAGGTTTAGGGTTAGGGTTCGGGTTAGGGTCAGAGTTCGGGTTCGGGTTCAGGTTAGGGTTAGGGTTCGGGTTAGATTTAGGGTTCGGGTTAGGGTTAGGGTTCGGGTTAGGGTTAGGGTTAGGGTTCGGGTTAGGGTTAGACTGCGGGTTAGGATTAGGGTTAGGGTTCGGATTCGGGGTCGGGTTAGGGTTAAGGTTAGGTTTCGGGTTAGTGTTAGGGTTCGGGTTAGGGTTAGGGTTCGGGTTCGGGTTAGGGTTCGGGTTCGGGATAGGGTTAGGTTTAGGGTTCGGGTTCGGGTTAGGTTTAGGGTTAGGGTTAGGGTTCGGATTAGGGTTAGGGGTAAGGTTCGGGTTAGGTTTCGGGTTCGGGTTAGGGTTAGGGTTAGGGTGAGAGTTCGGGTTAGGGTTAGGGTTAGGGTTAAGGGTTAGGGTTAGGTTTAGTGTTCGGGTTCGGGTTAGGGTTAGGGTTAGGGTTAGGGGTTAGGGTTAGGGTTCGGGTTAGGGTTATGGTTAGGGTTAGGGTTCGGGTTAGGGTTAGGATTAGGGTTCGGGTTAGGGTTCGGGTTAGGGTTAGTGTTAGTGTTCCGGTTAGGGTTAGGGTTAGGGTTCGGGTTATGGATCGGGTTAGTGTTCAGGTTAGGGTTCGGTTTAGGGTTATGGTTCGGGTTAGGGTTCGAGTTAGGGTTCGGGTAAGGGTTGGGGTTAGGGTTAGGGTTAGGGTTAGGGTTCGGGTTAGGGTTAAGGTTAGGGTTAGTGTTCGGTTTCGGGTTAGGGTTAGGGTTCGGGGTAGGTTTCGGAATAGGTTTAGCGTTAGGGTTCGGGTTAGGGTTCGGGTTATGGTTCGGGTTAGGGTTCGGGTTCGGGTACGGGTTAGGGTTAGGGTTAGGGTTAGTGTTCGGGTTCGGGTTAGGGTTAGGGTTAGGGTTCGGGTTAGGGTTTGGGTTAGGGTTAGTGTTAGGGGTAGGGTTCGGGTTAGGGTTTGGGTTAGGGTTAGGGATAGGGTTCGGGTTTGGTTTCGGGTTAGGGTTAGGGTTAGGGTTAGGGTTAGGGTTCGGGTTAGGGTTAAGGTTCGGGTTAGGATTAGGGTTAAGGTTAGGGTTAGGGTTCTTATTAGAGTTAGGGGTATGGTTCGGTTTAGGGTTCGGGTTAGGGTTAGGGCTCGGGTTAGGGTTCGGGTTAGGGTTAGGGTTAGGGTTAGGGTTAGGGTTAGGGTTTCGGTTAGGGTTAGGGTTAGGGTTCGAGTTCGGGTTAGGGTTAGCGTTAGGGTTAGGGTTCAGGTTAGGGTTAGGTTTAGGGTTCGGGTTAGGGTTCGGGTTAGGCTTAGGGTTACGGTTAGGGTTAGGGTTAGCGTAAGGTTTC
>JAVLSZ010000027.1:46617500-46625000 GCA_032313775.1 Urocyon cinereoargenteus | reverse complement strand
TAGGGTTCGGGTAAGGGTTGGGGTTAGGTTTAGGGTTAGGGTTAGGGTTCGGGTTAGGGTTAAGGTTAGGGTTAGTGTTCGGTTTCGGCTTAGGGTTAGGGTTCGGGGTAGGTTTCGGAATAGGGTTAGCGTTAGGTTTCGGGTTAGGGTTCGGGTTATGGTTCGGGTTAGGGTTCGGGTTCGGGTTCGGGTTAGGGTTAGGGTTAGGGTTAGTGTTCGGGTTCGGGTTAGAGTTAGGTTTAGGGTTCGGGTTAGGGTTTGGGTTAGGGTTTGGGTTAGGGGTAGGGTTCGGGTTAGGGTTTGGGTTAGGGTTAGGGATAGGGTTCGGGTTAGGTTTCGGGTTAGGGTTAGGGTTAGGGTTAGGGTTAGGGTTCGGGTTAGGGTTAAGGTTCGGGTTAGGGTTAGGGTTAGGGTTAGGGTTAGGGTTCTGATTAGAGTTAGGGGTAGGGTTCGGTTTAGGGTTCGGGTTAGGGTTAGGGCTCGGGTTAGGGTTCGGGTTAGGGTTAGGGTTAGGGTTAGGGTTAGGGTTAGGGTTTCGGTTAGGGTTAGGGTTAGGGTTCGGGTTCGGTTTAGGGTTAGCGTTAGGGTTAGGGTTCAGGTTAGGGTTAGGGTTAGGGTTCGGGTTAGGGTTCGTGTTAGGCTTAGGGTTACGGTTAGGGTTAGGGTTAGCGTAAGGTTTCGGGTTAGGGTTAGGTTTAGGGTTAGGGTTCGGTTTAGGGTTAGGTTTCGGGTTAGGGTTAGGGTTAGGGTTCGGGTTCGGGTTAGGGTTAGGGTTCGGGTTCGTGTTAGGGTTAGTGTTCGGGTTAGGGTTTGGGTTATGGTTAGGGTTAGGGTAGGGTTCGGGTTCGGGGTTAGGGTTAGGGTTAGGGTTCGGGTTAGGGTTCGGGTTAGGGTCAGGATTCGGGTAAGGGGTTAGAGTTCGGGTTCGCGTTAGGGTTAGGGTTAGGGTTCCGGTTAAGGTTAGGGTTAGGTTTCGGGTTAGGGTTAGGGTTAGGGTTAGGGTTCGGTTTAGGGTTAGGGTTCCTGTTAGGGTTCGGGTTAGGGTTAGGGTTAGGGTTCTGGTTAGGGTTAGGGTTCGGGTTAGGGTTAGGGTTAGGGTTAGGGTTAGGGTTAGGGTTCGGATTAGGGTTAGGGGTAGGGTTCGGGTTAGGTTTCGGGTTCGAGTTAGGGTTAGGGTTAGGGTTAGGGTTAGGGTTTGGGTTAGGGTTAGGGTTAGGGTTAGGGTTAGGGGTTAGAGTTAGGGTTACCGTTCGGGTTAGTGTTAGGGTTAGGGTTAGGGTTACGGTTCGGTTTAGGGTTAGGGTTAGGGTTCGGGTTAGGGTTAGGGTTAGGGTTAGGGTTCGGGTTAGGGTTAGGGTTAGGGTTCGGGTTAGGGTTAGGGTTAGGGTTCAGGATAGGGTTCGTGTTAGGGTTAGGGTTAGGGTTAGGTTTCGGGTTAGGTTTAGGGTTAGGGTTAGGGTTCGGGTTAGGTTTAGGGTTAGGGTTAGGGTTCGGGTTAGGGTTATGGTTAGGGTTAGGGTTCGGGTTAGGGTTAGGATTAGGGTTCGGGTTAGGGTTCGGGTTAGGGTTAGTGTTATTGTTCCGGTTAGGGTTAGGGTTAGGGTTCGGGTTATGGATCGGGTTAGTGTTCAGGTTAGGGTTCGGTTTAGGGTTATGGTTCGGGTTAGGGTTCGAGTTAGGGTTCGGGTAAGGGTTGGGGTTAGGGTTAGGGTTAGGGTTAGGGTTCGGGTTAGGGTTAAGGTTAGGGTTAGTGTTCGGTTTCGGCTTAGGGTTAGGGTTCGGGGTAGGTTTCGGAATAGGGTTAGCGTTAGGTTTCGGGTTAGGGTTCGGGTTATGGTTCGGGTTAGGGTTCGGGTTCGGGTTCGGGTTAGGGTTAGGGTTAGGGTTAGTGTTCGGGTTCGGGTTAGAGTTAGGGTTAGGGTTCGGGTTAGGGTTTGGGTTAGGGTTAGGGTTAGGGGTAGGGTTCGGGTTAGGGTTTGGGTTAGGGTTAGGGATAGGGTTCGGGTTAGGTTTCGGGTTAGGGTTAGGGTTAGAGTTAGGGTTAGGGTTCGGGTTAGGGTTAAGGTTCGGGTTAGGGTTAGGGTTAGGGTTAGGGTTAGGGTTCTGATTAGAGTTAGGGGTAGGGTTCGGTTTAGGGTTCGGGTTAGGGTTAGGGCTCGGGTTAGGGTTTGGGTTAGGGTTAGGGTTAGGGTTAGGGTTAGGGTTAGGGTTTCGGTTAGGGTTAGGTTTAGGGTTAGGGTTAGGGTTAAGGTTCGGGGTAGGGTTAGGGTTAAGGTTCGGGTTAGGGTTAGGGTTAGAGTTCGGGTTAGGGTTCGGGTTAGGGTTAGGATTCGGGTAAGGGGTTAGAGTTCGGGTTCGGGGTAGGGTTAGGGTTAGGGTTCCGGTTAAGTTTAGGGTTAGGGTTCGGGTTAGGTTTAGGGTTAGGGTTTGGGTTCTGGTTAGGGTTAGTGTTAGTGTTAGGGTTCAGGTTAGGGTTAGGGTTCGGGTTAGGGTTAGGGTTCGGGTTCGGTTAGGGTTAGAGTTTGGGTTAGGGTTCGGGTTAGGGTTAGGGTTCGGGTTAGGGTTAGGGTTCGGGTTAGGGTTAGGGTTCGTGTTAGGGTTAGGGTTCGGGTTAGAGTTAGGGTTCGGGTTCGGGTTACGGTTAGGGTTAGGGTTAGGGTTCAGTTTCCGTGTAGGGTTAGGGTTAGGGTTAGGGTTAGGGTCAGGGTTCGGGTTAGGGTTAGGGTTAGGGTTAGTGTTCGGGTTAGGGTTAGGGTTAGTGTTAGGGTTCGGGTTAGGGTTAGGGTTAGGGTTCAGGTTAGGGTTCGGGTTAGGGTTAGGGTTAGGGTTAGGTTTCGGGTTAGGGTTAGGGTTAGGGTTAGGGTTCGGGTTAGGGTTAGGTTTAGGGTTAGGGTTAGGGTTAGGGTTAAGGTTCGGGGTAGGGTTAGGGTTCAGTTTCGGGTTAGGGTTAGTGTTTGGGTTAGCGTTCGTGTTAGGGTTAGGTTTAGGGTTAGGGTTCGGGTTAGGGTTCGGGTTCGGGTTAGGGTTAGGTTTAGGGTTCGGGTTAGGTTTAGGGTCCTGGTTAGGGTTCGGGTTAGGGTTCGGGTTAGCTTTAGGGTTTGGGTTAGGGTTAGGTTTCGGGTTAGGTTTAGGGTTCCGGTTAAGGTTAGGGTTAGGGTTCGGGTTCGGGTTAGGGTTAGGGTTCGGGTTAGTGTTAGGGTTTGGGTTAGGGTTAGGGTTCGGGTTAGGGTTAGGGTTAGGGTTAGGGTTAGGGTTCGGGTTCGGGTTAGGGTTCGGGTTAGGGTTAGGGGCAGGGTTCGAGTTAGGGTTCGGGTTAGGGTTAGGGTTAGGGTTCGGGTTAGGGTTAGGGTTAGGGTTCGGTTTCGGGTTAGGGTTAGGGTTCGGTTTCGGGTTAGGGTTAGGGTTTGGGTTAGGGTTAGGGTTCGGGTTAGGGTTAGGCTTCCGGTTAAGGTTAGGGTTAGGGTTCGGGTTCGGGTTAGGTTTAGGGTTCGGGTTAGTGTTAGGGTTCGAGTTAGGGTTAGGGTTCGGGTTAGGGTTAAGGTTCGGGTTAGGGTTAGGGTTAGGGTTAGGGTTCTGATTAGAGTTAGGGGTAGGGTTCGGTTTAGGGTTCGGGTTAGGGTTAGGGCTCGGGTTAGGGTTCGGGTTAGGGTTAGGGTTAGGGTTAGGGTTAGGGTTTCGGTTAGGGTTAAGGTTAGGGTTCGGGTTCGGGTTAGGGTTAGCGTTAGGGTTAGGGTTCAGGTTAGGGTTAGGGTTAGGGTTCGGGTTAGGGTTCGGGTTAGGCTTAGGGTTACGGTTAGGGTTAGGGTTAGCGTAAGGTTTCGGGTTAGGGTTAGGGTTAGGGTTCGGTTTCGGTTTAGGGTTAGGGTTAGGGTTCGGGTTAGGGTTAGGGTTCGGGTTTGGGTTCGGGTTAGGGTTCGGGTTAGGGTTAGGGTTTGGGTTAGGGTTAGGGTTCGGTTTAGGGTTAGGGTTCCGGTTAGGGTTAGTGTTAGGGTTCGGGTTCAGGTTAGGGTTAAGGTTCGGGTTAGTGTTAGGGTTCGGGTTAGGGTTAGGGTTTGGGTTAGGGTTAGGGTTCGGGTTAGGGTTAGGGTTCGGGTTCGGGTTAGGGTTAGGGTTAGGGTTAGGGTTTCGGTTAGGGTTAGGGTTACGGTTAGGGTTTCGGTTAGGGTTAGGGTTAGGGTTCGGGTTCGGGTTAGGGTTAGCGTTAGGGTTAGGGTTCAGGTTAGGGTTAGGGTTAGGGTTCGGTTTAGGGTTCGTGTTAGGCTTAGGGTTACGGTTAGGGTTAGGGTTAGCGTTAGGTTTCGGTTTAGGGTTAGGTATAGGGTTAGGGTTCGGGTTAGGGTTAGGGTTCGGGTTAGGGTTAGGGTTAGGGTTCGGGTTCGGTTAGGGTTAGGGTTCGGGTTCGTGTTAGGGTTAGTGTTCGGGTTAGGGTTCGGGTTATGGTTAGGGTTAGGGTAGGGTTCGGGTTCGGGGTTAGGGTTAGGGTTAGGGTTCGGGTTAGGGTTCGGGTTAGGGTTAGGATTCGGGTAAGGGGTTATAGTTCGGGTCGGGTTAGGGTTAGGGTTACGGTTCCGGTTAAGTTTAGGGTTAGGGTTCGGGTTAGGGTTAGGGTAAGGGTTCGGTTTAGGGTTAGGGTTCGTGTTAGGGTTCGGGTTAGGGTTAGGGTTAGGGTTCTGGTTAGGGTTAGGGTTTGTGTTAGGGTTAGGGTTAGGGTTAGGGTTAGGGTTAGGGTTCGGATTAGGGTTAGGGGTAGGGTTCGGGTTAGGGTTCGGGTTCGAGTTAGGGTTAGGGTTAGGGTTAGGGTTTGGGTTAGGGTTAGGGTTAGGGTTAGGGTTAGGGGTTAGGTTTAGGGTTACCGTTCGTGTTAGTGTTAGGGTTAGGGTTAGGGTTAGGGTTCGGGTTAGGTTTAGGGTTAGTGTTCGGGTTAGGGTTAGGGTTAGGGTTAGGGTTAGGGTTCGGGTTAGGGTTAGGGTTAGGGTTAGGGTTCGGGTTAGGGTTAGGGTTAGGGTTCAGGATAGGGTTCGTTTTAGGGTTAGGGTTAGGGTTAGGGTTCGGGTTAGGGTTAGCGTTAGGGTTAGGGTTCAGGTTAGGGTTAGGGTAAGGGTTCAGGATAGGGTTCGTTTTAGGGTTAGGGTTAGGGTTAAGGTTCAGGGTAGGATTAGGGTTAAGGTTCGGGATAGTGTTAGGGTTAGGGTTAGGATTAGGGTTAGGGTTCGCGTTAGGGTTCGGGTTAGGTGTCGGTTTAGTGTTAGGGTTAAGGTTCGGTTTAGGGTTAGGGTTAGGTCAGGGTTCGTGTTAGGGTTAGGGTTCGGGTTAGGGTTAGGGTTAGGGTTCGGATTCGGGTTAGGGTTAGGGTTCGGGTTAGGGTTCGGGTTAGGGTTAGGATTCGGGTAAGGGGTTAGAGTTCGTGTTCGGGGTAGGGTTATGGTTAGGGTTCCGGTTAAGGTTAGGTTTAGGGTTCGGGTTAGGGTTAGGGTTAGGGTTTGGGTCCGGGTTAGGTTTAGTGTTAGTGTTAGGGTTCGGGTTAGGTGTAGGGTTCGGGTTAGGGTTAGGGTTCGGGTTCGGGTTAGGGTTAGAGTTTGGGTTAGGGTTCGGGGTAGGGTTAGGGTTCGGGTTAGGGTTAGGGTTCGGGTTAGGGTTAGGGTTAGTGTTAGGGTTAGGGTTCGGGTTAGAGTTAGGGTTCGGGTTCGGGTTACGGTTAGGGTTAGGGTTAGGGTACAGTTTCGGGTTAGGGTTAGGGTTAGGGTCAGGGTTCGGGTTAGGGTTAGGGTTAGGGTTAGTGTTCGGGTTAGGGTTAGGTTTAGGGTTAGTGTTAGGGTTAGGGTTCGGTTTAGGGTTAGGTTTAGGGTTAGGGTTCGGGTTAGGGTTCGGGTTCGGGTTAGGGTTAGGGTTAGGGTTCGGGTTAGGTTTAGGGTTCGGGTTAGGGTTCAGGTTAGGGTTCGGGTTAGGGTTAGGGTTTGGTTTAGGGTTAGGGTTCGGGTTAGGTTTAGGGTTCTGGTTAAGGTTAGGGTTAGGGTTCGGGTTCGGGTTAGGGTTAGGGTTCAGGTTAGTGTTAGGGTTCGGTTTAGGGTTAGGGTTCGGGTTAGGGTTAGTGTTAGGGTTAGGGTTTGGGTTAGGTTAGGGTTAGGGTTAGGGTTAGGGTTAGGGTTAGGGTTCTGGATAGGGTTAGGGTTAGGGTTAGGGTTCTGATTAGGGTTAGGGGTAGGGTTCGGGTTAGGGTTCGGGTTCGGGTTAGTGTTAGGGTTAGGGTTAGTGTATGTGTTAGGGTTCGGGTTAGGGGTCGGGTTAGAGTTAGGGTTAGGGTTCGGTTTCGGGTTAGTGTTAGGTTAGGGTTCGGGTTAGGGTTAGAGTTCATGTTAGGGTTAGGATTAGGGTTCGGGTTAGGGTTAGGGTTAAGGGTAGGGTTAGGGTATGTGTTAGGGTTCGGGTTCGGGTTAGGGATAGGTTTCGGGTTAGGTTTAGGGTTAGGGTTCGCGTTAGGGTTAGGGTTCGGGTTAGGATTAGGGTTAGGGTTAGGGTTCGGGTTAGGGTTAAGGTTAGGGTTAAGGTTAGGGTTAGGGTATGTGTTAGGGTTCGGGTTAGGGGTCGGGTTAGGGTTAGGGTTAGGGTTCGGGTTAGGGTTAGGGTTAGAGTTCATGTTAGGCTTAGGGTTAGTGTTCGGTTTAGTTTTAGGGTTAGGGTTCGGTTTAGGGTTAGGGTTAGGGTTAGGGTTCGGGTTAGGGTTAGGGTTAGGGTTCGGTTTAGGGTTAGGGTTAGGGTTTGGGTTAGGGTTAGGATTAGGGTTAGTTTTCGGTTTAGGGTTCGGGTTAGGGTTAGGGTTAGGATTCGGGTTAGGGTTAGGGTTAGGGTTCGGGTTAGGGTTAGGGTTCGGGTTAGGGTTAGGTTTAGGGTTCGGGTTAGGGTTTGGGTTAGGGTTCGAGTTAGGTTTAGGTTTCGGGTTAGGGTTAGGGTTAGGGTTCGGGTTAGGGTTAGGGTTAGGGTTCGGGTTCGGGTTAGGGTTCGGGTTGGGGTTAGGGTTCGGGTTAGGGTTAGGGTTAGGGTTCGGGTTAGGGTCAGGGTTCGGGTTCGGGTTCAGGTTAGGGTTAGGTTTCGGGTTAGATTTAGGTTTCGGGTTAGGGTTAGGATTAGGTTTCGGGTTAGGTTTAGGGTTAGGGTTCGGGTTAGGGTTAGACTGCGGGTTAGGATTAGGGTTAGGGTTCGGGTTCGGGGTCGGGTTAGGGTTAGGGTTAGGTTTCGGGTTAGTGTTAGGGTTCGGGTTAGGGTTAGGGTTCGGGTTAGGGTTAGGGTTCGGGTTTGGGATAGGGTTAGGTTTAGGGTTCGGGTTCGGGTTAGGTTTACGGTTAGGGTTAGGGTTCGGATTAGCGTTAGGGGTAAGGTTCGGGTTAGGTTTCGGGTTCGGGTTAGGGTTAGGGATAGGGTTAGGGTGAGGGTTCGGGTTAGGGTTAGGGTTAGGGTTAAGGGTTAGGGTTAGGTTTAGGATTCGGGTTCGGGTTAGGGTTAGGG
>JAVLSZ010000027.1:46590000-46597500 GCA_032313775.1 Urocyon cinereoargenteus | reverse complement strand
TAGGGTTCAGGTTAGGGATAGGGTTAGGGTTCGGGTTAGGGTTAGGGTTATGGTTAGGGTTAGGGTTCGGGTTAGGGTTAGGGTTAGGGTTAGGGTTAGGGTTAGGGTTAGGGTTAGGGTTCAGGATAAGTTTCGTGTTAGGGTTAGGGTTAGGGTTAGGTTTCGGGTTAGGGTTAGGGTTAGGGTAAGGGTTCGGGTTAGGGTTAGGTTTAGGTTTAGGGTTAGGGTTAGGGTTAAGTTTCGGGGTATGGTTAGGGTTAAGTTTCGGGTTAGGGTTAGGGTTAGGGTTCGGGTTAGGGTTAGGGTTAGGGTTAGGGTTCGGATTCGGGTTAGGGTTAGGGTTCGTGTTAGGGTTCGGGTTAGGGTTAGGATTCGGGTAAGGGGTTAGAGTTCGGGTTCGGGGTAGGGTTAGGGTTAGTGTTCCGGTTAAGGTTAGGGTTAGGGTTCAGGTTAGGGTTAGGGTTAGGGTTTGGTTTCGGGTTAGGGTTAGTGTTAGTGTTAGGTTTCGGGTTAGGGTTAGGGTTCGGGTTAGGGTTAGGGTTCGGGTTCGGGTTAGGGTTAGAGTTTGGGTTAGGGTTCGGGTTAGGGTTAGGGTTCGGGTTAGGGTTAGGGTTAGGGTTAGGGTTCGGGTTAGGGTTAGGTTTTAGGGTTAGGGTTAGGGTGAGGGTTAGGGTTCGGGTTAGGTTTAGGGTTCGGGCTAGGGTTAGGTTTAGGGTTCGGGTTAGGGTTAGGGTTAGGGTTCGTGTTAGGTTTAGGGTTCGGGTTCGGGTTAGGGTTAGGGTTCGGTTTCGAGTTAGGGGTTAGGGTTCGGGTTAGGGTTAGGGTTCGGGTTAGGTTTAGGGTTACGGTTAGGTTTAGGTTTAGGGTTCGGGTTAGGGTTTGGGTTCGGGTTAGGGTTCGGATTCGGGTTAGGGTTAGGGTTAGGGTTTGGGTTTGGTTTCGGGTTAGGGTTAGGGTTAGGTTTCGGGTTAGGGTTCGGGTTAGGGTTAGGTTTAGGGTTAGGGTTTGGGTTCGGGGTTAGTGTTAGGGTTAGGGTTCGGGTTAGGTTTCGGGTTAGGGTTAGGATTCGTGTAAGGGGTTAGGGTTCGTGTTCAGGTTAGGGTTAGGATTAGGATTAGGGTTCAGGTTAGGGTTAGGGTTAGGGTTCGGGTTCGGGTTCGGGTTAGGGTTCGGGTTAGGGTTAGGGTTCGGGTTAGGGTTAGGGTTAGTGTTTGGGTTAGGGTTCGTGTTCGGGTTAGGTTTCGGGTTCGGGTTAGGGTTAGGGGTAGGGTTCGGGTTTGGGTTAGGTTTAGGGTTAGGGTTAGGGTTCGGGTTAGGGTTTGGGTTCGGGTTAGGGTTCGGATTCGGGTTAGGGTTAGGGTTAGGGTTTGGGTTTGGTTTCGGGTTAGGGTTCGGGTTAGGGTTAGGTTTAGGGTTCGGGTTAGGGTTCGGGTTAGGGTTAGTGTTTGGGTGAGGGTTAGGTTTAGGGTTAGAGTTAGGGTTAGGGTTAGGGTTCGGGTTAGGGTTAGGGTTAGGTTTAGGGTTAGGGTTCGGGTTAGGGTTAGGGTTAGGGTTCGGGTTAGGGTTCGGGTTCGGGTTAGGGTTAGGGGTTAGTGTTCAGGTTAGGGTTAGGGTTAGGGTTAGGCTTAGGGTAAGGGTTAGGGTTAGGGTTTAGGGTTAGGGTTCGGGTTAGGGTTAGGGTAGGGTTCGGGTTCGGGGTTAGAGTTAGGGTTAGGGTTCGGGTTAGGGTTCGGGTTAGGGTTAGGATTCGGGTAAGGGGTTAGAGTTCGGGTTCGGGTTAGGGTTAGGGTTAGGGTTCCGGTTAAGTTCAGGGTTAGGGTTCGGGTTAGGGTTAGGGTTAGGTTTAGGGTTAGGGTTCGGTTTAGGGTTAGGGTTCGTGTTAGGGTTCGGGTTAGGGTTAGGGTTAGGGTTCTGGTTAGGGTTAGGGTTCGGGTTAGGGTTAGGGTTAGAGTTAGGGTTAGGGTTAGGATTAGGGTTAGGGGTAGGGTTAGGGTTAGGGTTTTGGTTAGGATTAGGGTTAGGGTTAGCGTTAGTGGTTAGGGTTAGTGTTACCGTTCGGGTTAGAATTAGGGTTAGGGTTAGGTTTAGGGTTCAGGTTAGGGTTAGGGTTAGGGTTCGGGTTAGGGTTAGGGTTAGGGTTAGGGTTAGGGTTCGGGTTAGGGTTAGGGTTAGGGTTAGGTTTCGGGTTAGGGTTAGGGTTAGGGTTCAGGATAAGTTTCGTGTTAGGGTTAGGGTTAGGGTTAGATTTCGGGTTAGGTTTAGGGTTAGGGTAAGGGTTCGGGTTAGGGTTAGGTTTAGGTTTAGGGTTAGGGTTAGGGTTAAGTTTCGGGGTATGGTTAGGGTTAAGTTTCGGGTTAGGGTTAGGGTTAGGGTTCGGGTTAGGGTTAGGGTTAGGGTTCGGATTCGGGTTAGGGTTAGGGTTCGGGTTAGGGTTAGGATTCGGGTAAGGGGTTAGAGTTCGGGTTCGGGGTAGGGTTAGGGTTAGTGTTCCGGTTAAGGTTAGGGTTAGGGTTCGGGTTAGGGTTAGGGTTAGGGTTTGGTTTCGGGTTAGGGTTAGTGTTAGTGTTAGGGTTCGGTTTAGGGTTAGGGTTCGGGTTAGGGTTAGGGTTCGGGTTCGGGTTAGGGTTAGAGTTTGGGTTAGGGTTCGGGTTAGGGTTAGGGTTCGGGTTAGGGTTAGGGTTAGGGTTAGGGTTAGGGTTCGTGTTAGGGTTAGGTTTTAGGGTTAGGGTTAGGGTTAGGGTTAGGGTTCGGGTTAGGTTTAGGGTTCGGGCTAGGGTTAGGTTTAGGGTTCGGGTTAGGGTTTGGGTTCGGGTTAGGTTTCGGGTTAGGGTTAGGGTTACGGTTAGGTTTAGGTTTAGGGTTCGGGTTAGGGTTTGGGTTCGGGTTAGGGTTCGGATTCGGGTTAGGGTTAGGTTTAGGGTTTGGGTTTGGTTTCGGGTTAGGGTTAGGGTTAGGTTTCGGGTTAGGGTTCGGGTTAGGGTTAGGGTTAGGGTTCGGGTTAGGTTTCGGGTTAGGGTTAGGATTCGTGTAAGGGGTTAGGGTTCATGTTCAGGTTAGGGTTAGGGTTAGGATTAGGGTTCAGGTTAGGGTTAGGGTTAGGGTTAGGGTTCGGGTTCGGGTTCGGGATAGGGTTCGGGTTAGGGTTAGGGTTCGGGTTAGGGTTAGGGTTAGTGTTTGGGTTAGGGTTCGTGTTCGGGTTAGGTTTCGGGTTCGGGTTAGGTTTAGGGGTAGGTTTCGGGTTTGGGTTAGGTTTAGGATTAGGGTTAGGGTTCGGGTTAGGGTTCGGGTTAGGGTTAGGGTTAGGGTTAGGTTAAGGGTTAGTTTTCGTTAGGGTTAGGGTTAGGGTTAGGGTTAGGGTTCGGATTAGGGTTAGGTTTAGGGTAAGGGTTAGGGTTCGGGTTAGGGTTAGGGTTCGTGTTAGGGTTCGGGTTAGGGTTCGGGTTAGGGTTAGGATTCGGTTTAGGGTTAGGGTTCGGGTTAGGGTTAGGGTTCGGGTTAGGGTTAGGGTTCTGTTTAGGGTTAGGGTTAGGGTTCGGGTTAGGGTTAGGGTTAGGGTTAGGGTTCGTGTTAGGTTTCGGGTTAGGGTACGGGTTAGGGTTAGGGTTAGGGTTAGGTTTAGGAGGTAGGGTTACGGTTAGGATTCGGGTTAGGGTTAGGGTTAGGGTTAGGGTTAGGGGTTAGGGTTCGGGTTAGGGTTAGGGTTAGTGTTCGAGTTAGGGTTAGGGTTCGGGTTAGGGTTAGGGGTTAGTGTTCAGGTTAGGGTTAGGGTTAGGGTTCGGGTTAGGGTTCGGGTTAGGGTCGGGTTAGGGTTCGGGTTAGGGTTCGCGTTAGGGTTCGGGTTCGGGTTAGGGTTAGGGTTCGGGTTAGGGTTCGGGTTCGGGTTCGGGTTAGGGTTCGGGTTAGGGTTAGGGTTAGGGTTAGGGTTAGGGTTCGGGTTCGGGGTTAGGGTTAGGGTTAGGGTTAGGTTTCGGTTTAGGGTTAGGGTTAGGGTTCAGGATAAGTTTCGTGTTAGGGTTAGGGTTAGGGTTAGGTTTCGGGTTAGGTTTAGGGTTAGGGTAAGGGTTCGGGTTAGGGTTAGGTTTAGGTTTAGGGTTAGGGTTAGGGTTAAGTTTCGGGGTATGGTTAGGGTTAAGTTTCGGGTTAGGGTTAGGGTTAGGGTTCGGGTTAGGGTTAGGGTTAGGGTTCGGATTCGGGTTAGGGTTAGGTTTCGGGTTAGGGTTCGGGTTAGGGTTAGGATTCGGGTAAGGGGTTAGAGTTCGGGTTCGGGGTAGGGTTAGGGTTAGTGTTCCGGTTAAGGTTAGGGTTAGGGTTCGGGTTAGGGTTAGGGTTAGGATTTGGTTTCGGGTTAGGGTTAGTGTTAGTGTTAGGGTTCGGGTTAGGGTTAGGGTTCGGGTTAGGGTTAGGGTTTGGGTTCGGGTTAGGGTTAGAGTTTGGGTTAGGGTTCGGGTTAGGGTTAGGGTTCGGGTTAGGGTTAGGGTTAGGGTTAGGGTTAGGGTTCGGGTTAGGGTTAGGTTTTAGGGTTAGGGTTAGGGTTAGGGTTAGGGTTCGGGTTAGGTTTAGGGTTCGGGCTAGGGTTAGGTTTACGGTTCGGGTTAGGGTTAGGGTTAGGGTTCGTGTTAGGTTTAGGGTTCGGGTTCGGGTTAGGGTTAGGGTTCGGTTTCGAGTTAGGGGTTAGGGTTCGGGTTAGGGTTAGGGTTCGGGTTAGGGTTAGGGTTACGGTTAGGTTTAGGTTTAGGGTTCGGGTTAGGGTTTGGGTTCGGGTTAGGGTTCGGATTCGGGTTAGGGTTAGGGTTAGGGTTCTTGTTAGGTTTAGGGTTCGGGTTCGGGTTAGGTTTAGGGTTCGGGTTCGAGTTAGGGGTTAGGGTTCGGGTTAGGGTTAGGTTTCGGGTTAGGGTTAGGGTTACGGTTAGGTTTAGGTTTAGGGTTCGGGTTAGGGTTTGGGTTCGGGTTAGGGTTAGGGTTAGGTTTCAGGTTAGGGTTCGGGTTAGGGTTAGGTTTAGGGTTAGGGTTTGGGTTCGGGGTTAGTGTTAGGGTTAGGGTTCGGGTTAGGTTTCGGGTTAGGGTTAGGATTCGTGTAAGGGGTTAGGGTTCGTGTTCAGGTTAGGGTTAGGGTTAGGATTAGGGTTCAGGTTAGGGTTAGGGTTAGGGTTAGGGTTCGGGTTCGGGTTCGGGTTAGGGTTCGGGTTAGGGTTAGGGTTCGGGTTAGGGTTAGGGTTAGTGTTTGGGTTAGGGTTCGTGTTCGGGTTAGGTTTCGGGTTCGGGTTAGGGTTAGGGGTAGGGTTCGGGTTTGGGTTAGGTTTAGGGTTAGGGTTAGGGTTCGGGTTAGGGTTCGGGTTAGGGTTAGGGTTAGGGTTAGGGTTAGGTTTAGGGTTAGTTTTCGTTAGGGTTAGGGTTAGGGTTCGGATTAGGGTTAGGTTTAGGGTAAGGGTTAGGGTTCGGGTTAGGGTTACGGTTCGTGTTAGGGTTCGGGTTAGGGTTCGGGTTAGGGTTAGGATTCGGTTTAGGGTTAGGGTTCGGGTTAGGGTTAGGGTTCGGGTTAGGGTTAGGGTTCGGGTTAGGGTTAGGGTTAGGGTTCGGGTTAGGGTTCGGGTTAGGGTTAGGTTTTAGGGTTAGGGTTAGGGTTAGGGTTAGGTTTCGGGTTAGGTTTAGGGTTCGGGCTAGGGTTAGGTTTAGGGTTCGGGTTAGGGTTAGGGTTAGGGTTCTTGTTAGGTTTAGGGTTCGGGTTAGGGTTAGGTTTAGGGTTCGGGTTCGAGTTAGGGGTTAGGGTTCGGGTTAGGGTTAGGTTTCGGGTTAGGGTTAGGGTTACGGTTAGGTTTAGGTTTAGGGTTCGGGTTAGGGTTTGGGTTCGGGTTAGGGTTCGGATTCGGGTTAGGGTTAGGGTTAGGGTTTGGGTTTGGTTTCGGGTTAGGGTTAGGGTTAGGTTTCGGGTTAGGGTTCGGGTTAGTGTTAGGTTTAGGGTTAGGGTTTGGGTTCGGGGTTAGTGTTAGGGTTAGGGTTCGGGTTAGGTTTCGGGTTAGGGTTAGGATTCGTGTAAGGGGTTAGGGTTTGTGTTCAGGTTAGGGTTAGGGTTAGGATTAGGTTTCAGGTTAGGGTTAGGGTTAGGGTTAGGGTTCGGGTTCGGGTTCGGGTTAGGGTTCGGGTTAGGGTTAGGGTTCGGGTTAGGGTTAGGGTTAGTGTTTGGGTTAGGGTTCGTGTTCGGGTTAGGTTTCGGGTTCGGGTTAGGGTTAGGGGTATGGTTCGGGTTTGGGTTAGGTTTAGGGTTAGGGTTAGGGTTCGGGTTAGGGTTCGGGTTCGGGTTAGGGTTCGGGTTAGGGTTAGGGTTCGGGTTAGGGTTAGGGTTAGGATTCGGTTTAGGGTTAGGGTTCGGGTTAGGGTTAGGGTTCGGGTTATGGTTAGGGTTCGGGTTAGGGTTAGGGTTAGGGTTCGGGTTAGGGTTAGGGTTAGGGTTAGGGTTCGTGTTAGGTTTCGGGTTAGGGTTCGGGTTAGGGTTAGGGTTAGGGTTAGGTTTAGGAGGTAGGGTTACGGTTAGGATTCGGGTTAGGGTTAGGGTTAGGGTTAGGGTTAGGGGTTAGGGTTCGGGTTAGGGTTAGGGTTAGTGTTCGAGTTAGGGTTAGGGTTCGGGTTAGGGTTAGGGGTTAGTGTTCAGGTTAGGGTTAGGGTTAGGGTTCGGGTTAGGGTTCGGGTTAGGGTCGGGTTAGGGTTCGGGTTAGGGTTCGGGTTAGGGTTCGGGTTCGGGTTAGGGTTAGGGTTCGGGTTAGGGTTCGGGTTCGGGTTCGGGTTAGGGTTCGGGTTAGGGTTAGGGTTAGGGTTAGGGTTAGGGTTCGGGTTCGGTGTTAGGGTTAGGGTTAGGGTTAGGTATCGGGTTAGGGTTAGGATTCGGGTAAGGGGTTAGGGTTCGGGTCGGGTTAGGGTTAGGATTAGGGTTCCGGTTAGGGTTAGGGTTCGGGTTAGGGTTAGGGTTAGGGCTAGGGTTAGGGTTAGTGTCGGGTTAGGGTTCGGGTTAGGGTCGGGTTAGGGTTAGGGTTAGGGTTCGGGTTAGGGTTAGGGTTCGGGTTAGGGTTAGGGTTAGAGTTAGGTTTAGGGATAGGTTTAGGGTTAAGGTTCGGGTTAGGGTTAAATTTAGGGATAGGGTTAGGGTTCGGGTTAGGGTTAGGGTTAGTGTTCGAGTTAGGGTTAGGGTTCGGGTTAGGGTTAGGGGTTAGGGTTAGGGTTAGTGTTAGGGTTAGGTTTAGGGTTAGTGTTCGGGTTAGGGTTAGGGTTAGGGTTAGGGTTAGGGTTAGGGTTCGGGTTCGGGTTAGGGTTAGGGTTAGGGTTAGGTTTCGGGTTACGGTTATGGTTATGGTTTGAGTTCGGGTTCGGGGTAGGATTAGGGTTCGGTTTCGGGTTAGGGTTCGAGTTCGGTTTCGGGTTAGGGGTTAGGGTTAGGGTTAGGGATAGGGTTAGGGTTCGGGTTAGGGATAGGGTTAGGGTTAGGGTTAGGGTTAGGGTTAGGGCTAGGGT
>JAVLSZ010000027.1:46517500-46585000 GCA_032313775.1 Urocyon cinereoargenteus | reverse complement strand
GTAAGGGTTAGGGTTCGGGTTAGGTTTCAGAATAGGGTTAGGGTTAGGGATCGGGTTAGGGTTCGGGTTAGGGTTAGGGTTAGGGTTCGGGTTGGGGTTCGGGTTAGAGTTAGGGTTAGGGTTAGTGTTCGGGTTCGAGTTAGGGTTAGGGTTAGGGTTCGGGTTAGGGTTTGGGTTTGGGTTTGGGTTAGGGGTAGGGTTCGGGTTAGGGTTTGGGTTAGGGTTCGGTTTAGGGTTCGGGTTAGGGTTCGGGTTAGGTTTCGGGTTAGGTTTAGGGTTAGAGTTAGGTTTAGGGTTCGGGTTAGGGTTAGCGTTCGGGTTAGGGTTAGGGTTAGGGTTCGGTTTAGGGTTAGGGTTCGGGTTAGGGTTAGGGTTCGGGTTAGGGGTTAGGGTTAGGGTTCGGGTTAGGGTTAGGGTTAGGGTTAGGTTTAGGGTTAGGTTTAGGGTTCGGGTTCGGGTTAGGGTTAGGGGTTAGGGTTCGGGTTCGGGTTAGGGTTAGGGTTAGGTTTCGGGTTAGGCTTAGGGGTTAGTGTTATTGTTAGGGTTAGGGTTAGGGTTAGGGTTAGGGTTCGGATTAGGGTTCAGTTAGGGTTAGGGTTAGGGTTCGGGTTAGGGTTAGGGTTAGGGTTAGGGTTAGGGTTATGTTTCGGGTTTGGGTTAGGGTTCAGGTTAAGGTTCGGGTTAGGGTTAGGTTTAGGGTTAGGGTTCGGGTTAGGGTTAGGTTAGGGTTAGGGTTCGAGTTAGGGTTAGGTTTAGGGTTCGGGTTAGTGTTCGGGTTAGGGTTAGGGTTCGGGTTAGGGTTAGGGTTAGAGTTCGGGTTAGGGTTAGGGTTAGGTTTAGGGTTAGGGTTAGGGTTCGGATAAGGGTTAGGGTTAGGGTTCGGGTTAGGGTTCGGGTTCGGGTTAGGGTTAGGTTTAGTGTTCGGGTTAGGGTTAGGGTTAGGGTTAGGGTTCGGGTTAGGGTTCGGGTTAGGGTTAGGGTTAGGGTTCGGGTTAGGGTTAGGGTTAGGGTTCGGGTTAGGGTTCGGGATAGGTTTAGGGTTAGGGTTCGTGTTAGGGTTCGGTTTAGGGTTCGGGTTAGGGTTAGGGTTAGGGTTCGGGTTAGGGTTAGGTTTCGGGTTAGGGTTAGGGTTATGGTTAGGATTAGGGTTCGGGTTAGGGTTCGGGTTAGGGTTCGGGTTAGGGTTAGTGTTTGGGTGAGGGTTAGGTTTAGGGTTAGAGTTAGGGTTAGGGTTAGGGTTCGGGTTAGGGTTAGGGTTAGGTTTAGGGTTAGGGTTCGGGTTAGGGTTAGGGTTAGGGTTCGGGTTAGGGTTCGGGTTCGGGTTAGGGTTAGGGGTTAGTGTTCAGGTTAGGGTTAGGGTTAGGGTTAGGCTTAGGGTGGGTTAGGGTTAGGGTTTAGGGTTAGGGTTCGGGTTAGGGTTAGGGTTAGGGTTCGGGTTCGGGTTAGGGTTAGGGTTCGTGTTCGTGTTAGGGTTAGTGTTCGGGTTAGGGTTCGGGTTATGGTTATGGTTAGGGTAGGGTTCGGGTTCGGGGTTAGAGTTAGGGTTAGGGTTCGGGTTAGGGTTCGGGTTAGGGTTAGGATTCGGGTAAGGGGTTAGAGTTCGGGTTCGGGTTAGGGTTAGGGTTAGGGTTCCGGTTAAGGTCAGGGTTAGGGTTCGGGTTAGGTTTAGGGTTAGGGTTAGGGTTTGGTTTCGGGTTAGGGTTAGTGTTAGTGTTAGGGTTCGGGTTAGGGTTAGGGTTCGGGTTAGGGTTAGGTTTCGGGTTCGGGTTAGGGTTAGAGTTTGGGTTAGAGTTCGGGTTAGGGTTAGGGTTAGGGTTCGGATTAGGGTTAGGGTTAGTGTTATGGTTAGGGTTCGGGTTAGAGTTAGGGTTCGGGTTCGGGTTACGGTTAGGGTTAGGGTTAGGGTTCAGTTTCGGGTTAGGGTTAGGGTTAGGGTTAGGGTTAGGGTCAGGGTTCGGGTTAGGGTTAGGTTTAGGGTTAGTGTTCGGGTTAGGGTTAGGGTTAGGGTTGGGGTTCGGGTTAGGGTTCGGTTTAGGGTTAGGGTTCGGGTTAGGGTTAGGGTTAGGGTTTGGGTTCGGGTTCGGGTTCGGGTTAGGGTTCGGGTTCGGTTAGGGTTAGGGTTAGGGTTCGGGTTTGGGTTAGGGTTAGGGTTAGGGTTAGGGTTCGGGTTCGGGTTAGGGTTAGGTTTAGGGTTCGGGTTCGGGTTCAGGTTTGGGTTAGGGTTCGGGTTCGGGTTAGGGTTCTTTTTCGGGTTAGGGTTCGGGTTCGGGTTAGGGTTAGGGGTTAGTGTTCAGGTTAGGGTTAGGGTTAGGGTTCGGGTTAATGTTCGGGTTAGGGTTAGGGTTAGGGTTCGGGTTCGGGTTCGGGTTCCGGTTAGGGTTAGGGTTAGGGTTAGGGTTAGGTTTAGGGTTCGGGATAGGGTTAGGGTTTGGGTTCGGGTTAGGGTTAGGGTTAGGGTTCGGGTTAGGGTTAGGGTTAGGGTTAGGGTTCGGATTAGGGTTAGGGGTAGGGTTCTGGTTAGGGTTCGGGTTCGGGTTAGGGTTAGGGTTAGGGTTAGGGTTTCGGTTAGGGTTAGGGTTAGGGTTCGGGTTCGGGTTACGGTTAGCGTTAGGGTTAGGGTTCAGGTTAGGTTTAGGGTTAGGGTTCGGGTTAGGGTTCGGGTTAGGCTTAGGGTTACGGTTAGGGTTAGGGTTAGCGTTAGGTTTCGGGTTAGGGTTAGGTTTAGGGTTAGGGTTCGGGTTAGGGTTAGGGTTCGGGTTAGGGTTAGGGTTAGGTTTCGGGTTCGGTTTAGGGTTAGGGTTCGGGTTCGTGTTAGGGTTAGTGTTCGGGTTAGGGTTTGGGTTATGATTAGGGTTAGTGTAGGGTTCGGGTTCGGGGTTAGGGTTAGGGTTAGGGTTCCGGTTAGGGATCGGGTTAGGGTTCGGGTTAGGGTTCGGTTTAGGGTTATGTTTCGGGTTAGGGTTCGGGTTAGGGTTCGGGTTAGGGTTGGGGTTAGGGTTAGGTTTAGGGTTAAGTTTCGGGTTAGGGTTAGGGTTAGGGTTAGTGTTCGGGTTCGGGTTAGGGTTAGGGTTCGGGTTAGGTTTCGGAATAGGGTTAGGGTTAGGGTTCGGGTTAGTGTTCGGGTTAGGGTTAGGGTTAGGGTTTGGGTTCGGGTTCGGGTTAGAGTTAGGGTTAGGGTTAGTGTTCGGTTTCGAGTTAGGGTTAGGGTTAGGGTTCGGGTTAGGGTTTGGGTTAGGGTTAGGGTTAGGGGTAGGGTTCGGGTTAGGGTTTGGGTTAGGTTTAGGGTTAGGGTTCGGGTTAGGGTTCGGGTTAGGGTTCGGGTTAGGGTTAGGGTTAGGGTTAGGGTTAGGGTTCGGGTTAGGGTTAGCGTTCGGGTTAGGGTTAGGGTTAGGGTTCGGTTTAGGGTTAGGGTTCGGGTTAGGGTTAGGGTTCGGGTTAGGGGTTAGGGTTAGGGTTCGGGTTAGGGTTAGGGTTAGGGTTAGGGTTAGGGTTCATGTTAGGGTTAGGGTTCGGGTTAGGGTTATGTTTAGGGTTCGGGTTAGGGTTAGGGTTCGGGTTCTGGTTAGGGTTAGGGTTAGGGTTAGGGTTAGGGTTAGGTTTAGGGGTCGGGTTCGGGTTAGGGTTAGGTTAGGGTTAGGGTTCGAGTTAGGGTTAGGGTTAGGGTTAGGGTTAGGGTTCGGGTTAGGGTTAGGTTTCGGGTTCGGGTTAGGGTTAGAGTTTGGGTTAGAGTTCGGGTTAGGGTTAGGGTTAGGGTTCGGATTAGGGTTAGGGTTAGTGTTATGGTTAGGGTTCGGGTTAGAGTTAGGGTTCGGGTTCGGGTTACGGTTAGGGTTAGGGTTAGGGTTCAGTTTCGGGTTAGGGTTAGGGTTAGGGTTAGGGTTAGGGTCAGGGTTCGGGTTAGGGTTAGGTTTAGGGTTAGTGTTCGGGTTAGGGTTAGGGTTAGTGTTGGGGTTCGGGTTAGGGTTCGGTTTAGGGTTAGGGTTCGGGTTAGGGTTAGGGTTAGGGTTTGGGTTCGGGTTCGGGTTCGGGTTAGGGTTCGGGTTCGGTTAGGGTTAGGGTTAGGGTTCGGGTTTGGGTTAGGGTTAGGGTTAGGGTTAGGGTTCGGGTTCGGGTTAGGGTTAGGGTTAGGGTTCGGGTTCGGGTTCGGGTTTGGGTTAGGGTTCGGGTTCGGGTTAGGGTTCTTTTTCGGGTTAGGGTTCGGGTTCGGGTTAGGGTTAGGGGTTAGTGTTCAGGTTAGGGTTAGGGTTAGGGTTCGGGTTAATGTTCGGGTTAGGGTTAGGGTTAGGGTTCGGGTTCGGGTTCGGGTTAGGGTTAGGGTTAGGGTTAGGGTTAGGGTTAGGGTTAGGGTTCGGGATAGGGTTAGGGTTTGGGTTCGGGTTAGGGTTAGGGTTAGGGTTCGGGTTAGGGTTAGGGTTAGGGTTAGGGTTCGGATTAGGGTTAGGGGTAGGGTTCTGGTTAGGGTTCGGGTTCGGGTTAGGGTTAGGGTTAGGGTTAGGGTTTCGGTTAGGGTTAGGGTTAGGGTTCGGGTTCGGGTTACTGTTAGCGTTAGGGTTAGGGTTCAGGTTAGGTTTAGGGTTAGGGTTCGGGTTAGGGTTCGGGTTAGGCTTAGGGTTACGGTTAGGGTTAGGGTTAGCGTTAGGTTTCGGGTTAGGGTTAGGTTTAGGGTTAGGGTTCGGGTTAGGGTTAGGGTTCGGGTTAGGGTTAGGGTTAGGTTTCGGGTTCGGTTTAGGGTTAGGGTTCGGGTTCGTGTTAGGGTTAGTGTTCGGGTTAGGGTTTGGGTTATGATTAGGGTTAGTGTAGGGTTCGGGTTCGGGGTTAGGGTTAGGGTTAGGGTTCCGGTTAGGGATCGGGTTAGGGTTCGGGTTAGGGTTCGGTTTAGGGTTATGTTTCGGGTTAGGGTTCGGGTTAGGGTTCGGGTTAGGGTTGGGGTTAGGGTTAGGTTTAGGGTTAAGTTTCGGGTTAGGGTTAGGGTTAGGGTTAGTGTTCGGGTTCGGGTTAGGGTTAGGGTTCGGGTTAGGTTTCGGAATAGGGTTAGGGTTAGGGTTCGGGTTAGTGTTCGGGTTAGGGTTAGGGTTAGGGTTTGGGTTCGGGTTCGGGTTAGAGTTAGGGTTAGGGTTAGTGTTCGGTTTCGAGTTAGGGTTAGGGTTAGGGTTCGGGTTAGGGTTTGGGTTAGGGTTAGGGTTAGGGGTAGGGTTCGGGTTAGGGTTTGGGTTAGGTTTAGGGTTAGGGTTCGGGTTAGGGTTCGGGTTAGGGTTCGGGTTAGGGTTAGGGTTAGGGTTAGGGTTAGGGTTCGGGTTAGGGTTAGCGTAAGGGTTAGGGTTAGGGTTAGGGTTCGGTTTAGGGTTAGGGTTCGGGTTAGGGTTAGGGTTCGGGTTAGGGGTTAGGGTTAGGGTTCGGGTTAGGGTTAGGGTTAGGGTTAGGGTTAGGGTTCATGTTAGGGTTAGGGTTCGGGTTAGGGTTATGTTTAGGGTTCGGGTTAGGGTTAGGGTTCGGGTTCTGGTTAGGGTTAGGGTTAGGGTTAGGGTTAGGGTTAGGTTTAGGGGTCGGGTTCGGGTTAGGGTTAGGTTAGGGTTAGGGTTCGAGTTAGGGTTAGGGTTAGGGTTCGGGTTAGGGTTCGGGTTAGGGTTAGGGTTCGGGTTAGGGTTAGGGTTAGCGTTCGGGTTAGAGTTCGGGTTAGGGTTAGGGTTAGGGTTCGGATTAGGGTTAGGGTTAGTGTTATGGTTAGGGTTCGGGTTAGAGTTAGGGTTCGGGTTCGGGTTACGGTTAGGGTTAGGGTTAGGGTTCAGTTTCGGGTTAGGGTTAGGGTTAGGGTTAGGGTTAGGGTCAGGGTTCGGGTTAGGGTTAGGTTTAGGGTTAGTGTTCGGGTTAGGGTTAGGGTTAGGGTTGGGGTTCGGGTTAGGGTTCGGTTTAGGGTTAGGGTTCGGGTTAGGGTTAGGGTTAGGGTTTGGGTTCGGGTTCGGGTTCGGGTTAGGGTTCGGGTTCGGTTAGGGTTAGGGTTAGGGTTCGGGTTTGGGTTAGGGTTAGGGTTAGGGTTAGGGTTCGGGTTCGGGTTAGGGTTAGGTTTAGGGTTCGGGTTCGGGTTCGGGTTTGGGTTAGGGTTCGGGTTCGGGTTAGGGTTCTTTTTCGGGTTAGGGTTCGGGTTCGGGTTAGGGTTAGGGGTTAGTGTTCAGGTTAGGGTTAGGGTTAGGGTTCGGGTTAATGTTCGGGTTAGGGTTAGGGTTAGGGTTCGGGTTCGGGTTCGGGTTAGGGTTAGGGTTAGGGTTAGGGTTAGGGTTAGGGTTAGGGTTCGGGATAGGGTTAGGGTTTGGGTTCGGGTTAGGGTTAGGGTTAGGGTTCGGGTTAGGGTTAGGGTTAGGGTTAGGGTTCGGATTAGGGTTAGGGGTAGGGTTCTGGTTAGGGTTCGGGTTCGGGTTAGGGTTAGGGTTAGGGTTAGGGTTTCGGTTAGGGTTAGGGTTAGGGTTCGGGTTCGGGTTACGGTTAGCGTTAGGGTTAGGGTTCAGGTTAGGTTTAGGGTTAGGGTTCGGGTTAGGGTTCGGGTTAGGCTTAGGGTTACGGTTAGGGTTAGGGTTAGCGTTAGGTTTCGGGTTAGGGTTAGGTTTAGGGTTAGGGTTCGGGTTAGGGTTAGGGTTCGGGTTAGGGTTAGGGTTAGGTTTCGGGTTCGGTTTAGGGTTAGGGTTCGGGTTCGTGTTAGGGTTAGTGTTCGGGTTAGGGTTTGGGTTATGATTAGGGTTAGTGTAGGGTTCGGGTTCGGGGTTAGGGTTAGGGTTAGGGTTCCGGTTAGGGATCGGGTTAGGGTTCGGGTTAGGGTTCGGTTTAGGGTTATGTTTCGGGTTAGGGTTCGGGTTAGGGTTCGGGTTAGGGTTGGGGTTAGGGTTAGGTTTAGGGTTAAGTTTCGGGTTAGGGTTAGGGTTAGGGTTAGTGTTCGGGTTCGGGTTAGGGTTAGGGTTCGGGTTAGGTTTCGGAATAGGGTTAGGGTTAGGGTTCGGGTTAGTGTTCGGGTTAGGGTTAGGGTTAGGGTTTGGGTTCGGGTTCGGGTTAGAGTTAGGGTTAGGGTTAGTGTTCGGTTTCGAGTTAGGGTTAGGGTTAGGGTTCGGGTTAGGGTTTGGGTTAGGGTTAGGGTTAGGGGTAGGGTTCGGGTTAGGGTTTGGGTTAGGTTTAGGGTTAGGGTTCGGGTTAGGGTTCGGGTTAGGGTTCGGGTTAGGGTTAGGGTTAGGGTTAGGGTTAGGGTTCGGGTTAGGGTTAGCGTTCGGGTTAGGGTTAGGGTTAGGGTTCGGTTTAGGGTTAGGGTTCGGGTTAGGGTTAGGGTTCGGGTTAGGGGTTAGGGTTAGGGTTCGGGTTAGGGTTAGGGTTAGGGTTAGGGTTAGGGTTCATGTTAGGGTTAGGGTTCGGGTTAGGGTTATGTTTAGGGTTCGGGTTAGGGTTAGGGTTCGGGTTCTGGTTAGGGTTAGGGTTAGGGTTAGGGTTAGGGTTAGGTTTAGGGGTCGGGTTCGGGTTAGGGTTAGGTTAGGGTTAGGGTTCGAGTTAGGGTTAGGGTTAGGGTTCGGGTTAGGGTTCGGGTTAGGGTTAGGGTTCGGGTTAGGGTTAGGGTTAGCGTTCGGGTTAGGGTTAGGGTTAGGTTTAGGGTTAGGGTTAGGGTTCGGATAAGGGTTAGGGTTAGGGTTCGGGTTCGGGTTAGGGTTAGGTTTAGTGTTCGGGTTAGGGTTAGGGTTAGGGTTCGGGTTAGGGTTCGGGTTAGGGTTAGGGTTAGGGTTCGGGATAGGGTTAGGGTTAGGGTTCGGGTTAGGGTTCAGGTTAGGTTTAGGGTTAGGGTTCGTTTTAGGGTTCGGTTTAGGGTTCGGGTTAGGGTTAGGTTTAGGGTTCGGGTTAGGGTTAGGTTTCGGGTTAGGGTTAGGGTTATGGTTAGGATTAGGGTTCGGGTTAGGGTTCGGGTTAGGGTTCGGGTTAGGATTCGGGTTAGGGTTAGGGTTAGGTTTAGGGTTAGGGTTCGGGTTAGGGTTAGGGTTAGGGTTCGGGTTAGGGTTCGGGTTCGGGTTAGGGTTAGGGGTTAGTGTTCAGGTTAGGGTTAGGGTTAGGGTTAGGCTTAGGGTAAGGTTTAGGGTAGGGTTTAGGGTTAGGGTTCGGGTTAGTGTTCGGGTTAGGGTTCGGGTTTTGGTTATGGTTAGGGTAGGGTTCGGGTTCGGGGTTAGAGTTAGGGTTAGGGTTCGGGTTAGGGTTCGGGTTAGGGTTAGGATTCGGGTAAGGGGTTAGAGTTCGGGTTCGGGTTAGGGTTAGGGTTAGGGTTCCGGTTAAGGTCAGGGTTAGGGTTCGGGTTAGGGTTAGGGTTAGGGTTTGGTTTCGGGTTAGGGTTAGTGTTAGTGTTAGGGTTCGGGTTAGGGTTAGGGTTCGGGTTAGGGTTAGGTTTCGGGTTCGGGTTAGGGTTAGAGTTTGGGTTAGGGTTCGGGTTAGGGTTAGGGTTAGGGTTCGGGTTAAGGTTAGGGTTAGTGTTATTGTTAGGGTTCGGGTTAGAGTTAGGGTTCGGGTTCGGGTTACGGTTAGGGTTAGTGTTAGGGTTCAGTTTCCCGTTAGGGTTAGGGTTAGGGTTAGGGTTAGGGTTAGGGTTATGGTCAGCGTTCGGGTTAGGGTTAGGTTTAGGGTTAGTGTTCGGGTTAGGGTTAGGGTTAGGGTTAGGGTTAGGGTTCGGGTTCGGGTTAGGGTTAGGTTTAGGGTTCGGGTTCGGGTTCGGGTTTGGGTTAGGGTTCGGGTTCGGGTTAGGGTTCGTTTTCGGGTTAGGGTTCGGGTTCGGGTTAGGGTTAGGGGTTAGTGTTCAGGTTAGGGTTAAGGTTAGGGTTCGGGTTAATATTCGGGTTAGGGTTAGGGTTCGGGTTCAGGTTAGGGTTAGTGTTAGGGTTAGGGTTAGGGTTCGGGTTAGGGTTAGGGTTAGGGTTCGGGATAGGGTTAGGGTTTGGGTTCGGGTTAGGGTTAGGGTTAGGGTTCGGGTTAGGGTTAGGGTTAGGGTTAGGGTTAGGGTTAGGGTTCGAATTAGGGTGAGGGGTAGGGTTCTGGTTAGGGTTCGGGTTCGGGTTAGGGTTAGGGTTAGGGTTAGGGTTTCGGTTAGGGTTAGGGTTAGGGTTCGGGTTCGGGTTACGGTTAGCGTTAGGGTTAGGGTTCAGGTTAGGTTTAGGGTTAGGGTTCGGGTTAGGGTTCGGGTTAGGCTTAGGGTTACGGTTAGGGTTAGGGTTAGCGTTAGGTTTCGGGTTAGGGTTAGGTTTAGGTTTAGGGTTCGGGTTAGGGTTAGGGTTCGGGTTAGGGTTAGGTTTAGGGTTCGGGTTCGGGTTAGGGTTAGGTTTCGGGTTCGTGTTAGGGTTAGTGTTCGGGTTAGGGTTTGGGTTATGATTAGGGTTAGTGTAGGGTTCGGGTTCGGGGTTAGGGTTAGGGTTAGGGTTCCGGTTAGGGATCGGGTTAGGGTTCGGGTTAGGGTTCGGTTTAGGGTTATGGTTCGGGTTAGGGTTCGGGTTAGGGTTCGGGTTAGGGTTGGGGTTAGGGTTAGGTTTAGGGTTAAGTTTCGGTTTAGGGTTAGGGTTAGGGTTAGTGTTCGGGTTCGGGTTAGGGTTAGGGTTCGGGTTAGGTTTCGGAATAGGGTTAGGGTTAGGGTTCGGGTTAGGGTTCGGGTTAGGGTTCGGGTTAGGGTTTGGTTTCGGGTTCGGGTTAGAGTTAGGGTTAGGGTTAGTGTTCGGTTTCGGGTTAGGGTTAGGGTTAGGGTTGGGGTTAGGGTTTGGGTTAGGGTTAGGGTTAGTGGTAGGGTTCGGGTTAGGGTTTGGGTTAGGGTTAGGGTTTGGGTTCGGGTTAGGGTTCGGGTTAGGGTTCGGGTTAGGGTTAGGGTTAGGGTTAGGGTTAGGGTTCGGGTTAGGGTTAGCGTTCGGGTTAGGGTTAGGGTTAGGGTTAGGGTTCGGTTTAGGTTTAGGGTTCGGGTTAGGGTTAGGGTTCGGGTTAGGGGTTAGGGTTAGGGTTCGGGTTAGGGTTAGGGTTAGGGTTAGGGTTAGGGTTCAGGTTAGGGTTAGGGTTCGGGTTAGGGTTAGGTTTAGGGTTCGGGTTAGGGTTAGGGTTCGGGTTCTGGTTAGGGTTAGGGTTAGGGTTAGGGTTAGGTTTAGGGTTCGGGTTCGGGTTAGGGTTAGGGGTTAGGGTTCGGGTTCGGGTTAGGGTTAGGGTTAGGTTTCGGGTTAGGCTTAGGGGTTAGTGTTATTGTTAGGGTTAGTGTTAGGGTTAGGGTTAGGGTAAGGATTAAGGTTCAGTTAGGGTTAGGGTTAGGGTTCCGGTTAGGGTTAGGGGTAGGGTTAGGGTTAGGGTTAGGGTTATGTTTCGGGTTAGGGTTAGGGTTCAGGTTAAGGTTCGGGTTAGGGTTAGGGTTAGGGTTAGGGTTCGGGTTAGGGTTAGGTTAGGGTTAGGGTTCGAGTTAGGGTTAGGGTTAGGTTTCGGGTTAGGGTTCGGGTTCGGGTTAGGGTTCGGGTTAGGGTTAGGGTTAGAGTTCGGGTTAGGGTTAGGGTTAGGTTTAGGGTTAGGGTTAGGGTTCGGATTAGGGTTAGGGTTAGGGTTCGGGTTCGGGTTAGGGTTAGGTTTAGTGTTCGGGTTAGGGTTAGGTTTAGGGTTAGGGTTCGGGTTAGGGTTCGGGTTAGGGTTAGGGTTAGGGTTCGGGTTAGGGTTACGGTTAGGGTTCGGGTTAGGGTTCGGGTTAGGTTTAGGGTTAGGGTTCGTGTTAGGGTTCGGTTTAGGGTTCGGGTTAGGGTTAGGGTTAGGGTTCGGGTTAGGGTTAGGTTTCGGGTTAGGGTTAGGGTTATGGTTAGGATTAGGGTTCGGGTTAGGGTTCGGGTTAGGGTTCGGGTTAGGGTTAGTGTTTGGGTGTGGGTTAGGTTTAGGGTTAGAGTTAGGGTTAGGGTTAGGATTCGGGTTAGGGTTAGGGTTAGGTTTACGGTTAGGGATCGGTTTAGGGTTAGGGTTAGGGTTCGGGTTAGGGTTCGGGTTCGGGTTAGGGTTAGGGGTTAGTGTTCAGGTTAGTGTTAGGGTTAGGGTTAGGCTTAGGGTAAGGGTTCGGGTTAGGGTTTAGGGTTAGGGTTCGGGTTAGGGTTAGGGTTAGGGTTCGGGTTCGGGTTAGGGTTAGGGTTCGGGTTCTTGTTAGGGTTAGTGTTCGGGTTAGGGTTCGGGTTATGGTTATGGTTAGGGTAGGGTTCGGGTTCGGGGTTAGAGTTAGGGTTAGGGTTCGGGTTAGGGTTCGGGTTAGGGTTAGGATTCGGGTAAGGGGTTAGAGTTCGGGTTCGGGTTAGGGTTAGGGTTAGTGTTCCGGTTAAGGTCAGGGTTAGGGTTCGGGTTAGGGTTAGGGTTAGGGTTTGGTTTCGGGTTAGGGTTAGTGTTAGTGTTAGGGTTCGGGTTAGGGTTAGGGTTCGGGTTAGGGTTAGGTTTCGGGTTCGGGTTAGGGTTAGAGTTTGGGTTAGGGTTCGGGTTAGGGTTAGGGTTAGGATTCGGGTTAGGGTTAGGGTTAGTGTTATGGTTAGGGTTCGGGTTAGAGTTAGGGTTCGGGTTCGGGTTACGGGTAGGGTTAGGGTTAGGGTTCAGTTTCGGGTTAGGGTTAGGGTTAGGGTTAGGGTTAGGGTTAGGGTCAGGGTTCGGGTTAGGGTTAGGTTTAGGGTTAGTGTTCGGGTTAGGGTTAGGGTTAGGGTTCGGGTTAGGGTTCGGTTTAGGGTTAGGGTTCCGGTTAGGGTTAGGGTTAGGGTTTGGGTTCGGGTTCGGGTTCGGGTTAGGGTCCGGGTTCGGGTTAGGGTTAGGGTTAGGGTTCGGGTTTGGGTTAGGGTTAGGGTTAGGGTTCGGGTTCGGGTTAGGGTTAGGTTTAGGGTTCGGGTTCGGGTTCGGGTTTGGGTTAGGGTTCGGGTTCGGGTTAGGGTTCGTTTTCGGGTTAGGGTTCGGGTTCGGGTTAGGGTTAGGGGTTAGTGTTCAGGTTAGGGTTAGGGTTAGGGTTCGGGTTAATGTTCGGGTTAGGGTTAGGGTTAGGGTTCGGGTTCGGGTTAGGGTTAGGGTTAGGGTTAGGGTTAGGGTTCGGGTTAGGGTTAGGGTTAGGGTTAGGGTTCGGGATAGGGTTAGGGTTTGGGTTCGGGTTAGGGTTAGGGTTAGGGTTCGGGTTAGGGTTAGGGTTAGGGTTAGGTTTAGGGTTAGGTTTCGGATTAGGGTTAGGGGTAGGGTTCTGGTTAGGGTTCGGGTTCGGGTTAGGGTTAGGTTTAGTGTTCGGGTTAGGGTTAGGGTAAGGGTTAGGGTTCGGGTTAGGGTTCGGGTTAGGGTTAGGGTTAGGGTTCGGGTTAGGGTTAGGGTTAGGGTTCGGGTTAGGGTTCGGGTTAGGTTTAGGGTTAGGGTTCGTGTTAGGGTTCGGGTTAGGGTTCGGGTTAGGGTTCGGGTTAGGGTTAGTGTTTGGGTGAGGGTTAGGTTTAGGGTTAGAGTTAGGGTTAGGGTTAGGGTTCGGGTTAGGGTTAGGGTTAGGTTTAGGGATGGGTTCGGGTTAGGGTTAGGGTTAGGGTTCGGGTTAGGGTTCGGGTTCGGGTTAGGGTTAGGGGTTAGTGTTCAGGTTAGGGTTAGGGTTAGGGTTCGGCTTAGCGTAAGGGTTAGGGTTAGGGTTTAGGGTTAGGGTTCGGGTTAGGGTTAGGGTTAGGGTTCGGGTTCGGGTTAGGGTTAGGGTTCGGGTTCGTGTTAGGGTTAGTGTTCGGGTTAGGGTTCGGGTTATGGTTATGGTTAGGGTAGGGTTCGGGTTCGGGGTTAGAGTTAGGGTTAGGGTTCGGGTTAGGGTTCGGGTTAGGGTTAGGATTCGGGTAAGGGGTTAGAGTTCGGGTTCGGGTTAGGGTTAGGGTTAGGGTTCCGGTTAAGGTCAGGGTTAGGGTTCGGGTTAGGTTTAGGGTTAGGGTTAGGGTTTGGTTTCGGGTTAGGGTTAGTGTTAGTGTTAGGGTTCGGGTTAGGGTTAGGGTTCGGGTTAGGGTTAGGTTTCGGGTTCGGGTTAGGGTTAGAGTTTGGGTTAGGGTTCGGGTTAGGGTTAGGGTTAGGGTTCGGATTAGGGTTAGGGTTAGTGTTATGGTTAGGGTTCGGGTTAGAGTTAGGGTTCGGGTTCGGGTTACGGTTAGGGTTAGGGTTAGGGTTCAGTTTCGGGTTAGGGTTAGGGTTAGGGTTAGGGTTAGGGTCAGGGTTCGGGTTAGGGTTAGGTTTAGGGTTAGTGTTCGGGTTAGGGTTAGGGTTGGGGTTCGGGTTAGGGTTCGTTTTAGGGTTAGGGTTCGGGTTAGGGTTAGGGTTAGGGTTTGGGTTCGGGTTCGGGTTCGGGTTAGGGTTCGGGTTCGGTTAGGGTTAGGGTTAGGGTTCGGGTTTGGGTTAGGGTTAGGGTTAGGTTTAGGGTTCGGGTTCGGGTTAGGGTTAGGTTTAGGGTTCGGGTTCGGGTTCGGGTTTGGGTTAGGGTTCGGGTTCGGGTTAGGGTTCTTTTTCGGGTTAGGGTTCGGGTTCGGGTTAGGGTTAGGGGTTAGTGTTCAGGTTAGGGTTAGGGTTAGGGTTCGGGTTAATGTTCGGGTTAGGGTTAGGGTTAGGGTTCGGGTTCGGGTTCGGGTTAGGGTTAGGGTTAGGGTTAGGGTTAGGGTTAGTGTTAGGGTTCGGGATAGGGTTAGGGTTTGGGTTCGGGTTAGGGTTAGGGTTAGGGTTCGGGTTAGGGTTAGGGTTAGGTTTAGGGTTAGGGTTAGGGTTCGGATTAGGGTTAGGGGTAGGGTTCTGGTTAGGGTTCGGGTTCGGGTTAGGGTTAGGGTTAGGGTTAGGGTTTCGGTAAGGGTTAGGGTTAGGGTTCGGGTTCGGGTTACGGTTAGCGTTAGGGTTAGGGTTCAGGTTAGGTTTAGGGTTAGGGTTCGGGTTAGGGTTCGGGTTAGGCTTAGGGTTACGGTTAGGGTTAGGGTTAGCGTTAGGTTTCGGGTTAGGGTTAGGTTTAGGGTTAGGTTTCGGGTTAGGGTTAGGGTTCGGGTTAGGGTTAGGGTTAGGTTTCGGGTTCGGTTTAGGGTTAGGGTTCGGGTTCGTGTTAGGGTTAGTCTTCGGGTTAGGGTTTGGGTTATGATTAGGGTTAGTGTAGGGTTCGGGTTCGGGGTTAGGGTTAGGGTTAGGGTTCCGGTTAGGGATCGGGTTAGGGTTCGGGTTAGGATTCGGTTTAGGGTTATGTTTCGGGTTAGGGTTCGGGTTAGGGTTCGGGTTAGGGTTGGGGTTAGGGTTAGGTTTAGGGTTAAGTTTCGGGTTAGGGTTAGGGTTAGGGTTAGTGTTCGGGTTCGGGTTAGGGTTAGGGTTCGGGTTAGGTTTCGGAATAGGGTTAGGGTTAGGGTTCGGGTTAGGGTTCGGGTTAGGGTTAGGGTTAGGGTTTGGGTTCGGGTTCGGGTTAGAGTTAGGGTTAGGGTTAGGGTTCGGTTTCGAGTTAGGGTTAGGGTTAGGGTTCGGGTTAGGCTTTGGGTTAGGGTTAGGGTTAGGGGTAGGGTTCGGGTTAGGGTTTGGGTTAGGTTTAGGGTTAGGGTTCGGGTTAGGGTTCGGGTTAGGGTTCGGGTTAGGGTTAGGGTTAGGGTTAGGGTTAGGGTTCGGGTTAGGGTTAGCGTTCGGGTTAGGGTTAGGGTTAGTGTTCGGTTTAGGGTTAGGGTTCGGGTTAGGGTTAGGGTTCGGGTTAGGGGTTAGGGTTAGGGTTCGGGTTAGGGTTAGTGTTAGGGTTAGGGTTAGGGTTCATGTTAGGGTTAGGGTTCGGGTTAGGGTTATGTTTAGGGTTCGGGTTAGGGTTAGGGTTCGGGTTCTGGTTAGGGTTAGGTTTAGGGTTAGGGTTAGGTTTAGGGGTCGGGTTCGGGTTAGGGTTAGGTTAGGGTTAGGGTTCGAGTTAGGGTTAGGGTTAGGGTTCGGTTTAGGGTTCGGGTTAGGGTTAGGGTTCGGGTTAGGGTTAGGGTTAGCGTTCGGGTTAGGGTTAGGGTTAGGTTTAGGGTTAGGGTTAGGGTTCGGATAAGGGTTAGGGTTAGGGTTCGGGTTCGGGTTAGGGTTAGGTTTAGTGTTCGGGTTAGGGTTAGGGTTAGGGTTCGGGTTAGGGTTCGGGTTAGGGTTAGGGTTAGGGTTCGGGATAGGGTTAGGGTTAGGGTTCGGGTTAGGGTTCGGGTTAGGTTTAGGGTTAGGGTTCGTTTTAGGGTTCGGTTTAGGGTTCGGGTTAGGGTTAGGTTTAGGGTTCGGGTTAGGGTTAGGTTTCGGGTTAGGGTTAGGGTTATGGTTAGGATTAGGGTTCGGGTTAGGGTTCGGGTTAGGGTTCGGGTTAGGGTTAGTGTTTGGGTGAGGGTTAGGTTTAGGGTTAGAGTTAGGGTTAGGGTTAGGGTTCGGGTTAGGGTTAGGGTTAGGTTTAGGGTTAGGGTTCGGGTTAGGGTTAGGGTTAGGGTTCGGGTTAGGGTTCGGGTTCGGGTTAGGGTTAGGGGTTAGTGTTCAGGTTAGGGTTAGGGTTAGGGTTAGGCTTAGGGTAAGGTTTAGGGTAGGGTTTAGGGTTAGGGTTCGGGTTAGGGTTAGGGTTAGGGTTCGGGTTCGCGTTAGGGTTAGGGTTCGGGTTCGTGTTAGGGTTAGTGTTCGGGTTAGGGTTCGGGTTATGGTTATGGTTAGGGTAGGGTTCGGGTTCGGGGTTAGAGTTAGGGTTAGGGTTCGGGTTAGGGTTCGGGTTAGGGTTAGGATTCGGGTAAGGGGTTAGAGTTCGGGTTCGGGTTAGGGTTAGGGTTAGGGTTCCGGTTAAGGTCAGGGTTAGGGTTCGGGTTAGGTTTAGGGTTAGGGTTAGGGTTTGGTTTCGGGTTAGGGTTAGTGTTAGTGTTAGGGTTCGGGTTAGGGTTAGGGTTCGGGTTAGGGTTAGGTTTCGGGTTCGGGTTAGGGTTAGAGTTTGGGTTAGGGTTCGGGTTAGGGTTAGGGTTAGGGTTCGGGTTAAGGTTAGGGTTAGTGTTATTGTTAGGGTTCGGGTTAGAGTTAGGGTTCGGGTTCGGGTTACGGTTAGGGTTAGGGTTAGGGTTCGGGTTAGGGTTAGGGTTAGGGTTAGGGTTAGGGTTTCGGTTAGGGTTAGGGTTAGGGTTCGGGTTCGGGTTACGGTTAGCGTTAGGGTTAGGGTTCAGGTTAGGTTTAGGGTTAGGGTTCGGGTTAGGGTTCGGGTTAGGCTTAGGGTTACGGTTAGGGTTAGGGTTAGCGTTAGGTTTCGGGTTAGGGTTAGGTTTAGGGTTAGGGTTCGGGTTAGGGTTAGGGTTCGGGTTAGGGTTAGGGTTAGGGTTCGGATTCGGGTTAGGGTTAGGGTTCGGGTTAGGGTTCGGGTTAGGGTTAGGATTCGGGTAAGGGGTTAGAGTTCGGGTTCGGGGTAGGGTTAGGGTTAGTGTTCCGGTTAAGGTTAGGGTTAGGGTTCGGGTTAGGGTTAGGGTTAGGGTTTGGTTTCGGGTTAGGGTTAGTGTTAGTGTCAGGGTTCGGGTTAGGGTTAGGGTTCGGGTTAGTGTTAGGGTTCGGGTTCGGGTTAGGGTTAGAATTTGGGTTAGGGTTCGGGTTAGGGTTAGGGTTCGGGTTAGGTTTAGGGTTCGGGTTAGGGTTAGGGTTAGTGCTATGGTTAGGGTTCGGGTTAGAGTTAGGGTTCGGGTCCGGGTTACGGTTAGGGTTAGGGTTAGGGTTCAGTTTCGGGTTAGGGTTAGGTTTAGGGTTAGTGTTCGGGTTAGGGTTAGGGTTAGGGTTATGGTTAGGGTTCGGGTTAGGGTTAAGTTTAGGGTTCAGGTGATGGTTCGTGTTAGGGTTAGGGTTAGGGTTAGGTTTCGGGTTAGGGTTAGGGTTAGGGTTAAGGTTCGGGTTAGGGTTAGTTTTAGGGTTAGGGTTAGGGTTAGGGTTAAGGTTCGGGGTAGGGTTAGGGTTAAGGTTCGTGTTAGGGTTAGTGTTAGGGTTAGGGTTCGTTTTAGGGTTAGATTTAGGGTTAGGGTTCGGGTTAGGGTTCGGGTTCGGGTTAGGGTTAGGGTTAGTGTTCGGGTTAGGTTTAGGGTTCGGTTAGGGTTGGGGTTAGGGTTCGGGTTAGGGTTAGGGTTTGGGTTAGGGTTAGGGTTCGGGTTAGGGTTAGGGTTCCGGTTAAGTTTAGGGTTAGGGTTCGGGTTCGGGTTAGGGTTAGGGTTCGGGTTAGTGTTAGGGTTCGGGTTAGGGTTAGGGTTCGGGTTAGTGTTAGGGTTCGGATTAGTGTTAGGGGTAGGGTTCGGGTTAGGGTTCGGGTTCGGGTTCGGGTTAGGGTTAGGGTTAGGGTATGTGTTGGGGTTCGGGTTAGGGGTCGGGTTAGGGTTAGGGTTAGGGTTCGGGTTAGGGTTAGGGTTAGGGTTAGGGTTCGGGTTAGGGTTAGAGTTCATGTTAGGCTTAGGGTTAGGGTTCGGGTTAGGGTCAGAGTTCGGGTTCGGTTTCAGGTTAGGGTTAGGGTTGGGTTAGATTTAGGGTTCGGGTTAGAGTTAGGATTAGGGTTTGGGTTAGGGTTAGGGTTAGGGTATGTGTTGGGGTTCGGGTTAGGTTTCGGGTTCGGGTTAGGGTTAGGGTTAGTGTTCGGGTTAGGTTTAGGGTTCGGTTAGGGTTGGGGTTAGGGTTCGGGTTAGGGTTAGGGTTTGGGTTAGGGTTAGGGTTCGGGTTAGGGTTAGGGTTCCGGTTAAGTTTAGGGTTAGGGTTCGGGTTCGGGTTAGGCTTAGGGTTAGGGTTTGGTTTCGGGTTAGGGTTAGTGTTAGTGTTAGGGTTCAGGTTAGGGTTAGGGTTCGGGTTAGGGTTAGGGTTCGGGTTCGGGTTAGGGTTAGAGTTTGGGTTAGGGTTCGTGTTAGGGTTAGGGTTCGGGTTAGGGTTAGGTTTCGGGTTAGGGTTAGGGTTAGTGCTATGATTAGGGTTCGTGTTAGAGTTAGGGTTCGGGTTCGGGTTACGGTTAGGGTTAGGGTTAGGGTTCAGTTTCGGGTTAGGGTTAGGGTTAGGGTTAGGGTTAGGGTCAGGGTTCGGGTTAGGGTTAAGTTTAGGGTTAGTGTTCGGGTTAGGGTTAGGGTTATGGTTAGGGTTCGGGTTAGGGTTAAGTTTAGGGTTCAGGTGATGGTTCGGGTTAGGGTTAGGGTTAGGGTTAGGTTTCGGGTTAGGGTTAGGGTTAGGGTTAAGGTTCGGGTTAGGGTTAGGTTTAGGGTTAGGGTTAGGGTTAGGGTTAAGGTTCGGGGTAGGGTTAGGGTTAAGGTTCGTGTTAGGGTTAGTGTTAGGGTTAGGGTTCGTTTTAGGGTTAGGTTTAGGGTTAGGGTTCGGGTTAGGGTTCGGGTTCGGGTTAGGGTTCGGGTTAGGGTTAGGGTTAGGTTTAGGGTTCGGGTTAGGGTTGGGGTTAGGGTTCGGGTTAGGGTTAGCGTTTGGGTTAGGGTTAGGTTTAAGGTTAGGGTTAGGGTATGTGTTAGGGTTCGGGTTAGGGGTCGGGTTAGGGTTAGGGTTAGGGTTCGGGTTAGGGTTAGGTTTAGGGTTAGGGTTCGGGTTAGGGTTAGAGTTCATGTTAGGCTTAGGGTTAGTGTTCGGTTAGGTTTAGGGTTAGGGTTCGGTTTAGGGTTAGGGTTAGGGTTAGGGTTAGGGTTCAGGTTAGGGTTAGGGTTAGGGTTCGGGTTAGTGTTAGGGATAGGTTTTGGGTTAGGGTTAGGATTAGGGTTAGTGTTCGGGTTAGGGTTCGGGTTAGGGTTAGGATTCGGGTTAGGGTTAGGGTTAGGGTTCGGGTTAGGGTTAGGTTTAGGGTTCGGGTTAGGGTTAGGGTTCGGTTTAGGGTTAGGGTTCGGGTTAGGGTTAGGGTTAGGGTTCGGGTTAGGGTTAGGGTTAGGGTTCGGGTTCGGGTTGGGGTTCGGGTTGGGGTTAGGGTTCGGGTTAGGGTTAGCGTTAGGGTTCGGCTTAGGGTCAGAGTTCGGGTTCGGGTTCAGGTTAGGGTTAGGGTCGGGTTAGATTTAGGGTTCGGGTTAGGGTTAGGATTAGGGTTTGGGTTAGGTTTAGGGTTAGGGTTCGGGTTAGGGTTAGACTTTGGGTTAGGATTAGGGTTAGGTTTCGGGTTAGGGTTAGGGTTCGGTTTAGGGTTAGGGTTCGGGTTAGGGTTAGGGTTCGGGTTCGGGATAGGGATAGGGTTAGGGTTCGGGTTCGGGTTAGGTTTAGGGTTAGGGTTAGGGTTCGGATTAGGGTTAGGTGTAAGGTTCGGGTTAGGTTTCGGGTTCGCGTTAGGCTTAGGGTTAGGGTTAGGGTGAGGGTTCGGGTTCGGGTTAGGGTTAGGGTTAAGGGTTAGGGTTAGGGTAGGGTTCGGGTTAGGGTTAGGGTTAGGGTTAGGGGTTAGGGTTAGTGATCGGGTTAGGGTTATGGTTAGGGTTAGGGTTCGGGTTAGGTTTAGCGTTAGGGTTCGGGTTAGGGTTCGTGTTAGGGTTAGGGTTAGTGTTTCGGTTAGGGTTAGTGTTAGGGTTCGTGTTAGGAATCGGGTTAGGGTTCGGGTTAGGGTTCGGTTTAGGGTTATGGTTCGGGTTAGGGTTCGTGTTAGGGTTCGGGTTAGGGTTGGGGTTAGGGTTAGGGTTAGGGTTAGGGTTAGGGTTCGGGTTAGGGTTAGGGTTAGGGTTAGTGTTCGGTTTCGGGTTAGAGTTAGGGTTCGTGTTAGGTTTCGGAATAGGGTTAGGGTTACGGTTCGGGTTAGGGTTCGGGTCAGGGTTCGGGTTAGGGTTAGTTCGGGTTCGGGTTAGGGTTAGGGTTAGGGTTAGTGTTCGGGTTCGGGTTAGGGTTAGGGTTAGGGTTAGGGTTCGGGTTAGGGTTAGCGTTCGGGTTAGGGTTAGGTTTAGGGTTAGGGTTAGGTTTCGGGTTAGGGTTCGTGTTAGGGTTAGGGTTAGGGTTCGGGTTAGGAGTTAGGGTTAGGGTTCGGGTTAGGGTTAGGGTTAGGGTTTGGGTTAGGGTTAGGGTTCATGTTAGGGTTAGGGTTCGGGTTAGGGTTAGGTTTAGGGTTCGGGTTAGGGTTAGGTTTCGGGTTCGGGTTAGGGTTAGGGTTAGGGTTAGGTTTAGGGTTCGGGTTCGGGTTAGGGTTAGGGTTAGGGTTCGGGTTCGGGTTAGGGTTAGGGTTAGGTTTCGGGTTAGGCTTAGGGGTTAGTGTTATTGTTAGGGTTAGGGTTAGGGTTAGGGTTAGGGTTCGGATTAGGGTTCAGTTTTGGTAAGGGTTAGGGTTCGGGTTAGGGTTAGGGTTAGGGTTAGGGTTATGTTTCGGGTTAGGTTTAGGGTTCAGGTTAAGGTTCGTGTTAGGGTTAGGGTTAGGGTTAGGGTTCGGGTTAGGGTTAGGTTAGGGTTAGGGTTCGGGTTAGGTTTCGGGTTAGAGTTCGGGTTAGGGTTCGGGTTAGGGTTAGGGTTCGGGTTAGGGTTAGGGTTAGAGTTCGGGTTAGGTTTAGGGTTAGGTTTAGGGTTAGGGTTAGGTTTCGGGTTAGGCTTAGGGGTTAGTGTTATTGTTAGGGTTAGGGTTAGGGTTAGGGTTAGGGTTCGGATTAGGGTTCAGTTAGGGTAAGGGTTAGGGTTCGGGTTAGGGTTAGGGTTAGGGTTAGGGTTATGTTTCGGGTTAGGTTTAGGGTTCAGGTTAATGTTCGTGTTAGGGTTAGGGTTAGGGTTAGGGTTCGGGTTAGGGTTAGGTTAGGGTTAGGGTTCGGGTTAGGTTTCGGGTTAGAGTTCGGGTTAGGGTTCGGGTTAGGGTTAGGGTTCGGGTTAGGGTTAGGGTTAGAGTTCGGGTTTGGTTTAGGGTTAGGTTTAGGGTTAGGGTTAGGGTTCGGATAAGGGTTAGGTTTAGGGTTCGGGTTCAGGTTCGGGTTCGGGTTAGGGTTAGGTTTAGTGTTCGGGTTAGGGTTAGGGTCAGGGTTAGGGTTCGGGTTAGGGTTCGGGTTAGGGTTAGGGTTAGGGTTCGGGTTAGGGTTAGGGTTAGGGTTCGGGTTAGGGTTCAGGTTAGGGTTCGGGTTACGGTTAGGGTTAGGGTTAGTGTTAGGGTACGTGTTAGGGTTCGGGTTAGGGGTCGGGTTAGGGTTAGGGTTAGGGTTCGGGTTAGGGTTAGGGTTAGGGTTAGGGTTAGGTTTCAGGTTAGGGTTCGGTTTCCGGTTAGGGTTGGGTTAGGGTTCGGGTTAGGGTTAGGTTTCGGGTTAGGGTTCGGGTTAGGGTTCGGGTTAGGGTTAGGGTTTATGTTGGGGTTAGGGTTAGGGATAGGGTTAGGGTTCCGGTTAGGGTTAGGGTTAGGGTTCGGGTTCGGGTTAGGGTTAGGGTTCGGGTTAGGGTTAGGTTTCGGGTTAGGGTTAGGTTTCGGGTTATGGTTAGGGTTAGGGTTAGGGTTAGGGTTCGGGTTAGGGTTCGGGTTAAGGTTAGGGTTAGTGTTAGGGTTAGGGTTAGGGTTAGGTTTCTGTTTCAGTTTAGGGTTAGTGTTAGGGTTAGGGTTCGGGTTCGGGTTAGGGTTCGGGTTCAGGTTAGGGTTAGGGTTCGGGTTCGGGTTAGGGTTAGTGTTAGGGTTAGGGTTCGGGTTAGGGTTAGGGTTCGGGTTAGGGGTAGGGTTCTGGTTCGGGTTAGGGTTAGGGTTCGGGTTAGGGTTCGGGTTAGGGTTAGGGTTCGCGTTAGGGTTAGGGTTAGGTTTAGGAGGTAGGGTTAGGGTTAGGATTCGGGTTAGGGTTAGGGTTAGGGTTAGGTTTAGGTGTTAGGGTTCGGGTTAGGGTTAGCGTTCGGGTTAGGGTTAGTGTTAGGGTTAGGGTTCGGGTTCGGGTTAGGGTTAGGGTTAGGGTTAAGATTAGGTTTAGGTTTCGGATTAGGGATAGGGGTAGAGTTCGGGTTAGGGTTCGGGTTCGGGTTAGGGGTAGGGTTAGGGTTAGGTTTCGGGTTATGGTTAGGGTTAGCGTTAGGGGTTAGTGTTAGGGTAGGGTTCGGGTTAGGGTTAGGGTTACGGTTAGGGTTAGTGTTCGGGTTAGGGTTAGGGTTGGGTTCGGGTTAGGGTTAGGGTTAGGGTTCGTGTTCGGGTTATGGTTAAGGTTCGGGTTAGGGTTCGGTTTAGGGTTAGGGTTAAGGTTCGGGGTAGGGTTAGGGTTAAGGTTCGGGTTAGGGTTAGGGTTAGGTTTAGGGTTAGGGTTAGGGTTCGCGTTAGGTTTCGGGTTAGGTGTCGGGTTAGGTTTAGGGTTAGGGTTCGGGTTACGGTTAGGGTTACGGTTAGGGTTAGGGTTCGGGTTAGGGTTCGGGTTAGGTTTAGGATTCGGGTAAGGGGTTAGGGTTCGGGTTCAGGTTAGGGTTAGGGTTAGGGTTCCGGTTAAGGTTAGGGTTAGGGTTCTGTTTAGGGTTAGGTTTAGTTTTAGGGTTAGGGTTCGGGTTAGGGTTAGGGTTAGTGTTCGGGTTAGGGTTAGGGTTAGGGTTAGGGTTCGGATTAGGTTTAGGGGTAGGGTTCAGGTTAGGGTTCGGGTTCGGGTTAGGGTTAGGGTTAGGGTTAGTGTTAGGTTTAGGGTTAGGGTTCGGGTTAGGGTTAGGGTTAGGGTTAGGGTTAGGGTTAGTGTTAGGTTTAGGGTTAGGGTTCGGGTTAGGGTTAGGGTTAGGGTTAGGGTTAGGTTTAGGGTTAGGGTTCGGGTTAGTGTTAGGGTTAGGGTTCGGATTAGGTTTCGGGTTCGGGTTAGGGTTAGGGGTTAGTGTTCAGGTTAGGGTTAGGGTTAGGGTTCGGGTTAGGGTTCGGGTTAGGTTTAGGGTTAGTGTTCGGGTTAGGGTGAGGGTTAGGGTTCGGGTTCGGGTTAGGGTTAGGGTTCGGGTTAGGTTTAGGTTTAGGGTTCGGGTTAGGGTTAGGGTTCGGGTTAGGGTAGGGTTAGGGTTAGGGTTCGGGTTAGGTTTCGGGTTAGGGTTCGGGTTACGGTTAGGGTTTGGGTTAGGGTTAGTGTTTGGGTTAGGGTTAGGGTTCCGATTAGGGTTAGGGTTAGGGTTCGGGTTCGGGTTAGGGTTAGGGTTAGTGTTAGGGTTAAGGTTAGGGTTAGGGTTCGGGTTCAGTTTAGGGTTAGTGTTAGGATTAGGGTTCGGGTTCGGGTTAGGTTTCGGGTTCGGGTTAGGGTTAGTGTTCGGGTTCGGGTTAGGGTTAGTGTTAGGGTTAGGGTTCGTGTTAGGGTTAGGGTTCGGTTTAGGGGTAGGGTTCGGGTTCGGGTTAGGGTTAGGGTTCGGGTTAGGGTTCGGGTTAGGTTTAGGGTTCGGGTTAGGGTTAGGGTTCGGGTTACGGTTAGGGTTAGGTTTAGGAGGTAGGGTTACGGTTAGGATTCGGGTTAGGGTTAGGGTTAGGGTTAGGGTTAGGGGTTAGGGTTCGGGTTAGGGTTCGGGTTCGGGTTAGGGTTAGGGGTTAGTGTTCAGGTTACGGTTAGGGTTAGGGTTCGGGTTAGGGTTCGGGTTAGGGTTAGGGTTAGGGTTCGGGTTAGGGTTAGTGTTAGGGTTAGGGTTCGGGTTAGGGTTAGGGTTCGGGTTATGTTTAGGGTTAGAGTTCGGGTTAGGGTTAGGTTTAGGGTTCGGGTTAGGGTTAGGGTTCTGGTTAAAGTTAGGGTTAGGGGTCGGGTTAGGGTTCGGGTTATGTTTAGGGTTAGGTTTCGGGTTAGGTTTAGGTTTCGGGTTAGGGTTAGGGTTAGGGTTAGGGTTAGGGTTCGGGTTAGGGTGAGGTTCGGGTTAGGGTTGGGTTCGGGTTATGTTTCGGGTTAGGGTTAGGGTTCGGGTTCGGGTTAGGGTTAGGGTTCGGGTTAGTGTTAGGGTTAGGGTTCGGGTTAGGGTTAGGTTTCGGGTTAGGGTTAGGGTTAGGGTTCGTGTTAGGGTTAGGTTTAGGGTTCGGGTTAGGGTTAGGGTTCGGGTTAGGGTTCGGGTTCGGGTTCGGGTTAGGGTTCGGGTTAGGGTTAGTGTTAGGTTTAGGGTTCGGGTTCGGGGTTAGGGTTAGGGTTAGGGTTCGGGTTATGTATCGGGTTAGGGTTAGGATTCGGGTAAGGGGTTAGGGTTCGGGTCGTGTTAGGGTTAGGATTAGGGTTCCGGTTAGGGTTAGGGTTAGGGTTCAGGTTAGGGTTCGGGTTAGGGTTCGGGTTAGGGTTAGGGTTAGGTTTCGGTTTAGGGTTCAGGTTCGGGTTAGGGTTAGGGTTAGGGTTCGGGTTAGGGTTAGGGTTCGGGTTAGGGTTAGGGTTACGGTTAGGGTTAGGTTTAGGGATAGGTTTAGGGTTAAGGTTCGGGTTAGGGTTAGGTTTAGGGATAGGGTTAGGGTTCGGGTTAGGGTTAGGGTTAGTGTTCGAGTTAGGGTTAGGGTTCGGGTTAGGGTTAGGGGTTAGGGTTAGGGTTAGTTTTAGGGTTAGGTTTAGGGTTAGTGTTCGGGTTAGGGTTAGGGTTAGGGTTAGGGTTAGGGTTAGGGTTAGGGTTCGGGTTCGTGTTAGGGTTAGGGTTAGTGTTAGGTTTCGGGTTACGGTTATCGTTATGGTTTGGGTTCGGGTTCGGGGTAGGATTAGGGTTCGGTTTCGGGTTAGGGTTCGAGTTCGGGTTCGGGTTAGGGGTTAGGGTTAGGGTTAGGGATAGCGTTAGGGTTCGGGTTAGGGTTAGGGTTAGGGTTAGGGTTAGGGCTAGGGTTCGTGTTAGGGTTCGGGTTAGGGTCGGGTTAGGGTTCGTTTTAGGGTTAGGGTTGGGGTAGGGTTAGGGTTAGGGTTCGGGTTAGGGTTCGGGTTCGGGTTAGGTTTCGGGTTCGGGTTAGGGTTAGGGTTAGGGTTAGGGTTCGGTTTAGGGTTAGGTTTAGGGTTAGGGTTCGGGTTAGGGTTCGGGTTAGGGTTAGGGTTAGGGTTCGGGTTAGGGTTAGGTTTAGGTTTAGTGTTCGGTTTAGGGTTAGGGTTAGGGTTAGGGTTAGGGTTCGGGTTAGGGTTAGGTTTTAGGGTTAGTGTTAGGTTTAGGGTTAGGGTTCTTGTTAGGTTTAGGGTTCGGGTTAGGGTTAGGTTTAGGGTTCGGGTTAGGGTTAGGTTTCGTGTTAGGTTTAGGGTTCGGGTTCGGGTTAGGGTTAGGGTTCGGGTTCGGGTTAGGGTTCGGGTTTGTGTTAGGGTTCGGGTTAGGTTTAGGGTTAGGGTTAGGGTTCGGTTTAGGGTTTAGGTTCGGGTTCGGGTTTGGGTTAGTGTTAAGGTTCGGGTTAGGGTTAGGGTTAGGTTTCGGGTTAGGGTTAGGGTTAGGGTTCAGGTAAGGGTTAGGGTTCGGGTTAGTGTTAGGGTTAGGGTTCGGGTTCGGGTTAGGTTTAGGGTTCGGGTTAGGGTTAGGGTTCGGGTTAGGGTTAGGTTTCGGGTTAGGGTTAGGGTTTGGATTCGGGTTAGGGTTAGGGTTAGGTTTTGGATTAGGGTTAGGGTTAGGGTTAGGGTTAGGGTTAGGGTTCGGATTAGGGTTAGGGGTAGTGTTCGGGTTAGGGTTCGGGTTCGGGTTAGGGTTAGGGTTAGGGTTAGGGTTAGGGTTAGGTTTCGGGGTAGGGTTAGGGTTAGGGTTAGGTGTTAGGGTTAGGGTTAGGGTTCGGGATAGTGTTAGTGTTAGGGCTCGGGTTAGGGTTCGGGTTAGGGTTAGGGTTTGGGTTCGGGTTAGGGTTAGGGTTAGGGTTCGGGTTAGGAATAGGGTTATGGTTTGGGTTCGGGAACGGGGTAGATTTAAGTTTCGGGTTCGGGTTATGGTACGGGTTCGGTTTCGGGTTAGGGGTTAGGGTTCGGGTTAGGGTTAGGGTTAGGGTTCAGGTTAGGGTTAGGGTTAGGGTTAGGTTTAGGGTTAGGGTTCGTGTTAGGGTTTGGGTTAGGGTTAGGGTTAGGTTTCGGGTTAGGGTTAGGGTTAGGGTTCGGGTTAGGGTTCGGGTTAGGGTTAGGGTTAGGGTTCGGGTTAGGGTTCGGGTTCCGGTTAGGGTTCGGATTCGGGTTACGGTTAGGGTTACGGTTCGGGTTAGGTTTCGGGTTAGGGTTAGGGTTAGGTTTCGGGTTAGGTTTCGGGTTAGGGTTAGGTTTAGGGTTAGGGTTTGGGTTCGGGGTTAGTGTTAGGGTTAGGGTTCGGGTTAGGGTTTGGGTTAGGGTTAGGATTCGGGTAAGGGGTTAGGGTTCGGGTTCGGGTTAGGGTTAGGGTTAGGGTTAGGGTTCGGGTTAGGGTTAGGGTTAGGGTTAGGGTTAGGGTTCGTGTTCGGGTTCGTGTTAGGGTTCGGGTTAGGGTTAGGGTTCGGGTAAGGGTTATGGTTAGGGTTTGGGTTAGGGTTCGGGTTCGGGTTAGGGTTCGGGTTCGGGTTAGGGTTAGGGTTAGGTTTCGGGTTTGGGTTAGGTTTAGGGTTAGGGTTAGGGTTCGGGTTAGGGTTCGGGTTAGGGTTAGGTTTAGGGTTAGGGTTAGGTTTAAGGTTAGGTTTCGGGTTAGGGTTAGGGTTAGTGTTAGGGTTAGGGTTCGGATTAGGGTTAGGTTTAGGGTTCGGGATAGGGTTCGGGTTAGGGTTAGGGTTAGGGTTCGGGTTAGGGTTAGGGTTAGGGTTAGGGTTAGGGTTAGGGTAAGGGTTCGGATTAGGGTTAGGGGTAGGGTTCGGGTTAGGGTTCGGGTTCGGGTTAGGGTTAGGGTTAGGGTTCGGAATAGTGTTAGGGTGTTAGGGTTAGGGTTCGGTTTAGGGTTCAGGTTAGAGTTAGGGTTCGGGTTAGGGTTAGGGTTAGGGTTAGGTTTAGGGTTCGGGTTAGGGTTAGGATTAGGGTTAGGGTTAGGGTTCGGGTTAGGAATAGGGTTATGGTTTGGGTTCGGGTTCGGCGTAGGTTTGGGTTTCGGGTTCGGGTTATGGTACGGGTTCGGTTTCGGGTTAGGGGTTAGGGTTCGGGTTAGGGTTAGGGTTAGGTTTCGGGTTAGGGGTAGGGTTAGGGTTAGGTTTAGGGTTAGGGTTCGGGTTAGTGTTTGGGTTAGGGTTAGGGTTAGGGTTCGGGTTGGGTTAGGCTTAGGGTTCGGGTAAGGGTTCGGGTTAGGGTTAGGGTTCGGGTTAGGGTTAGGGTTCGGGTTAGGGTTCGGATTCGGGTTAGGGTTAGGGTTCGGGTTAGGTTTCGTGTTAGGGTTAGGGTTAGGTTTCGGGTTAGGGTTCGTGTTAGGGTTAGGGTTAGGGTTAGGGTTCGGTTTCGGGGTTAGTGTTAAGGTTAGGGTTCGGGTTAGGGTTCGGTTTAGGGTTAGGATTCGGGTAAGTTGTTAGGGTTCGGGTTCGGGTTAGGGTTAGGGTTAGGGTTCGGGTTAGGGTTCGGGTTAGGAATAGGGTTATGGTTTGGGTTCGGGTTCGGCGTAGGTTTAGGTTTCGGGTTCGGGTTATGGTACGGGTTCGGTTTCGGGTTAGGGGTTAGGGTTCGGGTTAGGGTTAGGGTTAGGTTGCGGGTTAGGGGTAGGGTTAGGGTTAGGTTTAGGGTTAGGGTTCGGGTTAGTGTTTGTGTTAGGGTTAGGGTTAGGGTTCGGGTTGGGTTTGGCTTAGGGTTCGGGTAAGGGTTCGGGTTAGGGTTAGGGTTAGGGTTCGGGTTAGGGTTCGGGTTCGGGTTAGGGTTCGGATTCGGGTTAGGGTTAGGGTTCGGGTTAGGTTTCGTGTTAGGGTTAGGGTTAGGTTTCGGGTTAGGGTTCGGGTTAGGGTTAGGGTTAGGGTTAGGGTTCGGGTTCGGGGTTAGTGTTAGGGTTAGGGTTCGGGTTAGGGTTCGGGTTAGGGTTAGGATTCGGGTAAGTGGTTAGGGTTCGGGTTCGGGTTAGGGTTAGGGTTTGGGTTCGGGTTAGGGTTAGGGTTAGGGTTAGGGTTAGGGTACGGGTTAGGGTTAGGGATTAGAGTAGGGTTAGGGTTAGGGTTAGGGTTAGGGTTCGGGTTAGGGTTAGGGTTAGGGTTAGGGTTAGGTTTAGGTTTCGGGTTAGGGTTAGGGTTAGGTTTAGGGTTAGTGTTCGGGTTAGGGTTAGGGTTATGGTTTGAGTTCGGGTTTGGGGTAGGGTTAGGGTTCGGGTTAGGGTTAGGGTTCGGGTTCGGGTTCGGGTTAGGTTTAGGGTTAGGGTTAGGGTTAGGGTTAGGGATCGGGTTAGGGTTAGGATTAGGGTTAGGGTTAGGGTTCAGATTAGGGTTAGGGGTAGGGTTCGGGTTAGGGTTCGGGTTCGGGTTAGGGTTAGGGTTAGGGTTAGGGTTCTGTTTAGGGTTAAGGTTAGGGTTAGGGTTAGGGTTCGGGTTAGGGTTCGGGTTAGGGTTAGGGTTCGGGTTAGGGTTAGGTTTAGGGTTAGGGTTCGGGTTAGGGTTAGGGTTAGGTTTAGGGTTAGGGTTCGGGTTAGGGTTAGGTTTTAGGGTTAGGGTTAGGGTTAGGGTTAGGTTTCGGGTTAGGTTTAGGGTTCGGGCTAGGGTTAGGTTTAGGGTTCGGGTTAGGGTTAGGGTTAGGGTTCGTGTTAGGTTTAGGGTTCGGGTTCGTGTTAGGGTTAGGGTTCGGGTTCGGGTTAGGGGTTAGGGTTCGGGTTAGGGTTAGGGTTCGGGTTAGGGTTAGGTTTAGGGTTAGGTTTTGGTTTAGGGTTCAAGTTAGGGTTTGGGTTAGGGTTAGGGTTAGGGTTCGGGTTAGGGTTAGGTTTAGGGTTCGGGTTAGGGTTCGCGTTAGGGTTAGGGTTAGGGTTCGGGTTAGGGTTCGGGTTCGGGTTAGGGTTCGGATTCGTGTTAGGGTTAGGGTTAGGGTTCGGGTTTGGTTTCGAGTTAGAGTTAGGGTTAGGTTTCAGGTTAGGGTTCGGGTTAGGGTTAGGTTTAGGGTTAGGGTTTGGGTTCGGGGTTAGTGTTAGGGTTAGGGTTCGGGTTAGGTTTCGGGTTAGGGTTAGGATTCGGGTAAGGGGTTAGGGTTCGGGTTCAGGTTAGGGTTAGGGTTAGTTTTCGGGTTCGGGTTAGGGTTAGGGTTAGGGTTCGGGTTCGGGTTCGGGTTAGGGTTCGGGTTAGGGTTAGGGTTCGGGTTAGGGTTAGGGTTAGGGTTTGGGTTAGGGTTCGGGTTCGGGTTAGATTTCGGGTTCGGGTTAGGGTTAGGGGTAGGGTTCGGGTTTGGGTTAGGTTTAGGGTTAGGGTTAGGGTTCGGGTTAGGGTTCGGGTTAGGGTTAGGGTTAGGGTTAGGGTTAGGTTTAGGGTTAGTTTTCGGGTTAGGGTTAGGGTTAGGGTTAGGGTTAGGGTTAGGGTTAGGGTTCGGATTAGGGTTAGGTTTAGGGTTAGGGTTAGGGTTCGGGTTAGGGTTAGGGTTCGTGTTAGGGTTCGGGTTAGGGTTCGGGTTAGGGTTAGGATTCGGTTTAGGGTTAGGGTTCGGGTTAGGGTTAGGGTTCGGGTTAGGGTTAGGGTTCGGGTTAGGGTTAGGGTTAGGGTTCGGGTTAGGGTTAGGTTTAGGGTTAGGGTTCGTGTTAGGTTTCGGATTAGGGTTCGGGTTAGGGTTCGGGTTAGGTTTAGGGTTCGGGATCGGGGTGAGTGTTAGGGTTAGGGTTCGGGTTAGGGTTCGGGTTAGGGTTAGGATTCGGGTAAGGGGTTAGGGTTCGTGTTCGGGTTAGGGTTAGGGTTAGGGTTAGGGTTAGGGTTAGGGTTCGGTTTAGGGTTAGGGTTAGGGTTAGGGTTAGGGTTCGGGTTCGGGTTAGGGTTCGGTTTAGGGTTAGGGTTTGGGTTAGTTTTCGGGTTCGGGTTAGGGTTCGGGTTCGGGTTAGGGTTAGGGTTAGGGTTCGGGTTTGGGTTAGGGTTAGGGTTAGGGTTAGTGTTCGGGTTCGGGTTCGGGTTAGGGTTAGGTTTAGGGTTCGGGTTCGGGTTCGGGTTTGGGTTAGGGTTCGGGTTCGGGTTAGGTTTCGGGTTCGGGTTAGGGTTAGGGTTAGGGTTAGGGTTAGGGTTCGGGTTAGGTTTAGGGTTAGGGTTAGGGTTAGGGTTAGGTTTCGGGTTAGGGTTAGGGTTAGTGTTAGGGTTAGGGTTCGGGTTAGGGTTAGGGTTAGGGTTCGGGATAGGGTTAGGGTTTGGGTTCGGGTTAGGGTTAGGGTTAGGGTTCGGGTTAGGTTTAGGATTAGGGTTAGGGTTAGCGTTAGGGTTAGGGTTCGGGATATTGTTAGAGTTAGGGTTCGGTTTAGGGTTCAGGTTAGGGTTAGGGTTAGGGTTCGGGTTAGGTTTAGGGTTAGGGTTAGGGTTAGGGTTAGGTTTAGGTTTCGGGTTAGGGTTAGGGTTAGGGTTAGGGTTAGGGTTCGGGTTAGGAATAGGGTTATGGTTTGGGTTCGGTTTCGGGGTAGGTTTAGGTTTCGGGTTCGGGTTATGGTACGGGTTCGGTTTCGGGTTAGGGGTTAGGGTTCGGGTTAGGGTTAGGGTTAGATTTCGGGTTAGGGTTAGGATTAGGGTTAGGTTTATGGTTAGGGTTCGGGTTAGTGTTTGGGTTAGTGTTAGGGTTAGGTTTCGGGTTAGGGTTAGGCTTAGGGTTCGGGTTAGGGTTCGGGATAGGGTTAGGGTTAGGGTTCGGGTCAGGGTTCGGGTTCGGGTTAGGGTTCGGATTCGGGTTAGGGTTAGGGTTAGGGTTCGGGTTAGGTTTCGGGTTAGGGTTAGGGTTAGGTTTCGGGTTAGGGTTCGGGTTAGGGTTAGGGTTAGGTTTCGGGTTAGGGTTAGGATTCGGGTAAGGGGTTAGGGTTCGGGTTCAGGTTAGGGTTAGGGTTAGGGTTAGGGTTCGGGTTAGGGTTAGGGTTAGGGTTAGTGTTCGGGTTCGGGTTCGGTTTAGGGTTCGGGTTAGGGTTAGGGTTCGGGTTCGGGTTTGGGTTAGGGTTTGGGTTAGGGTTCGGGTTCGGGTTAGGTTTCGGGTTCGGGTTAGGGTTAGGGGTACGGTTCGGGTTTGGGTTAGGTTTAGGGTTAGGGTTAGGGTTCGGGTTAGGGTTCGGGTTAGGGTTAGGGTTAGGGTTAGGGTTAGGTTTAGGGTTAGTTTTCGGGTTAGGGTTAGGGTTAGGGTTAGGGTTTGGGTTGGGATTAGGGTTAGGTTTAGGGTTAGGGTTAGGGTTCGGGTTAGGGTTAGGGTTCGTGTTAGGGTTCGGGTTAGGGTTCGGGTTAGGGTTAGGATTCGGGTTAGGGTTAGGGTTCGGGTTAGGGTTAGGGTTCGGGTTAGGGTTTGGGTTCGGGTTAGGGTTAGGTTTAGGGTTAGGGTTAGGGTTAGGTTTAGGGTTCGTGTTAGGTTTCGGGTTAGGGTTCGGGTTAGGGTTAGGGTTAGGTTTAGGGTTCGGGTTCGAGGTTAGTCTTAGGGTTAGGGTTCGGGTTAGGGTTCGGGTTAGGGTTAGGATTCGGGTAAGGGGTTAGGGTTCGGGTTCGGGTTAGGGTTAGGGTTAGGGTTAGGGTTAGGGTTAGGGTTCGGTTTAGGGTTAGGGTTAGTGTTAGGGTTCGGGTTCGGGTTCGGGTTAGAGTTCGGTTTAGGTTTAGGGTTCGGGTTAGGGTTAGGGTTAGGGTTTGGGTTAGGGTTCGGTTTCGGGTTAGGGTTCGGTTTCGGTTTAGGGTTAAGGTTAGGGTTCGGGTTTGGGTTAAGGTTAGGGTTAGGGTTAGGGTTCGGGTTCGGGTTAGGGTTAGGTTTAGGGTTCGGGTTCGTGTTCGGGTTTGGGTTAGGGTTCGGGTTCGGGTTAGGGTTCGTTTTCGGGTTAGGGTTCGGGTTCGGGTTAGGGTTAGGGGTTAGTGTTCAGTTTAGGGTTAGGGTTAGGGTTCGGGTTAATGTTCGGGTTAGGGTTAGGGTTAGGGTTCGGGTTCGGGTTAGGGTTAGGGTTAGGGTTAGCGTTAGGGTTAGGGTTCGGGTTAGGTTTAGGGTTAGGGTTCGGGATAGGGTTAGGGTTTGGGTTCGGGTTAGGGTTAGGGTTAGGGTTCGGGTTAGGTTTAGGGTTAGTGTTAGGGTTAGGGTTAGGGTTAGGGTTCGGATTAGGGTTAGGAGTAGGGTTCTGGTTAGGGTTCGGGTTCGGGTTCGGGTTAGGGTTAGGGTTAGGGTTCGGGATATTGTTAGGGTTAGGGTTCGGTTTAGGGTTCAGGTTAGGGTTAGGGTTAGGGTTCGGATTAGGTTTAGGGTTAGGGTTAGGGTTAGGGTTAGGTTTAGGGTTCGGGTTAGGGTTAGGGTTAGGGTTAGGGTTAGGGTTCGGGTTAGGAATAGGGTTATGGTTTGGGTTCGGGTTCGGGGTAGGTTTAGGTTTCGGGTTCGGGTTATGGTACGGGTTCGGTTTCGGGTTAGGGGTTAGGGTTCGGGTTAGGGTTAGGGTTAGATTTCGGGGTGGGGTTAGGATTAGGGTTAGGTTTATTGTTAGGGTTCGGGTTAGTGTTTGGGTTAGTGTTAGGGTTAGGTTTCGGGTTAGGGTTAGGCTTAGGGTTCGGGTTAGGGTTTGGGATAGGGTTAGGGTTAGGGTTCGGGTCAGGGTTCGGGTTCGGGTTAGGGTTCGGATTCGGGTTAGGGTTAGGGTTAGGGTTCGGGTTAGGTTTCGGGTTAGGGTTAGGGTTAGGTTTCGGGTTAGGGTTCGGGTTAGGGTTAGGGTTAGGTTTCGGGTTAGGGTTAGGATTCGGGTAAGGGGTTAGGGTTCGGGTTCAGGTTAGGGTTAGGGTTAGGGTTAGGGTTCGGGTTAGGGTTAGGGTTAGGGTTAGTGTTCGGGTTCGGGTTCGGGTTAGGGTTCGGGTTAGGGTTAGGGTTCGGGTTCGGGTTTGGGTTAGGGTTTGGGTTAGGGTTCGGGTTTGGGTTAGGTTTCGGGTTCGGGTTAGGGTTAGGGGTACAGTTCGGGTTTGGGTTAGGTTTAGGGTTAGGGTTAGGGTTCGGTTAGGGTTCGGGTTAGGGTTAGGGTTAGGGTTAGGGTTAGGTTTAGGGTTAGTTTTCGGGTTAGGGTTAGGGTTAGGGTTAGGGTTAGGGTTCGGATTAGGGTTAGGTTTAGGGTTAGGGTAAGGGTTCGGGTTAGGGTTAGGGTTCGTGTTAGGTTTCGGGTTAGGGTTCGGGTTAGGGTTAGGATTCGGGTTAGGGTTAGGGTTCGGGTTAGGGTTAGGGTTCGGGTTAGGGTTAGGGTTCGGGTTAGGGTTAGGGTTAGGGTTAGGGTTAGGGTTAGGTTTAGGGTTCGTGTTAGGTTTCGGGTTAGGGTTCAGGTTAGGGTTAGGGTTAGGTTTAGGGTTCGGGTTCGGGGTTAGTGTTAGGGTTAGGGTTCGGGTTAGGTTTCGGGTTAGGTTTAGGGTTAGGTTTCGGGTTAGGGTTCGGGTTAGGGTTAGGGTTAGGTTTCGGGTTAGGGTTAGGATTCGGGTAAGGGGTTAGGGTTCAGGTTCGGGTTCGAGTTAGGGTTTGGTTTAGGGTTAGGGTTCGGGTTAGGGTTAGGGTTAGGGTTTGGGTTAGGGTTTAGGTTCGGGTTAGGGTTCGGGTTCGGGTTAGGGTTAGGGTTAGGGTTCGGGTTTGGGTTAGGGTTAGGTTTAGGGTTAGGGTTCGGGTTAGGGTTCGGGTTAGGTTTAGGGTTCGGGTTCGGGTTCGGGTTTGGGTTAGGGTTCGGGTTCGGGTTAGGGTTCGTTTTCGGGTTAGGGTTCGGGTTCGGTTTAGGGTTAGGGGTTAGTGTTCAGGTTAGGGTTAAGGTTAGGGTTCGGGTTAATGTTCGGGTTAGGGTTAGGGTTAGGGTTCGGGTTCGGGTTAGGGTTTGGGTTAGGGTTAGGGTTAGGGTTCGGGTTAGGGTTAGGGTTAGGGTTCGGGATAGGGTTAGGGTTTGGGTTCGGGTTCGGGTTAGGGTTAGGGTTCGGGTTAGGGTTAGGGTTAGGGTTAGGGTTAGGGTTAGGGTTCGGATTAGGGTTAGGGGTAGGGTTCTGGTTAGGGTTCGGGTTCGGGTTATGGTTAGGGTTAGGGTTCGGGATAGTGTTAGGGTTAGGGTTCGGTTTAGGGTTCAGTTTAGGGTTAGGGTTAGGGTTCGGGTTAGTTTTAGGGTTAGGATTAGGGTTAGGGTTAGGTTTAGGGTTCGGGTTAGGGTTAGGGTTAGGGTTAGGGTTACGGTTCGGGTTAGGAATAGGGTTATGGTTTGGGTTCGGGTTCGGGGTAGGTTTAGGTTTCGGGTTCGGTTTTGGTACGGGTTCGGTTTCGGGTTAGGGGTTAGGGTTCGGGTTAGGGTTAGGGTTAGGTTTCGGGTTAGGGTTAGGATTAGGGTTAGGTTTAAGGTTAGGGTTCGGGTTAGTGTTTGGGTTAGGGTTAGGGTTAGGGTTCGGGTTAGGGTTAGGCTTAGGGTTCGGGTTAGGGTTCGGGTTAGGGTTAGGGTTAGGGTTCGGGTCAGGGTTCGTGTTCGGGTTAGGGTTAGGGTTCGGGTTAGGGTTAGGGTTAGTGTTCGGGTTAGGGTTCGGGTTCGGGTTAGGGTTAGGGGTTAGTGTTCAGGTTAGTTTTAGGGTTAGGGTTCGGGTTAGGGTTAGGGTTAGTGTTCGGGTTAGGTTTAGGGTTAGGGTTTGGGTTCGGGTTAGGGTTAGGGTTCGGGTGAGGTTTAGGGTTAGGGTTCGGGTTAGGGTTAGGTTTCGGGTTAGGGTTAGTGTTAGGGTTAGTGTTCGGGTTAGGGTTAGGGTTCGGGTTCGGGTTAGGGTTAGGGTTCGGGTTAGGGTTAGGTTTAGGGTTCGGGTTAGGTTTAGGATTAGGGTTAGGGGTTAGGTTCGGGTTAGGTTTCGGGTTCGGGTTCGGGTTAGGGTTAGGGTTAGGGTTAGGGTTCGGGTTAGCGTTAGGGTTAGGGTTAGGGGTTAGGGTTAGGTTCGGGTTAGGATTATGGTTAGGGTTAGGGTTCGGGTTAGGGTTAGGGTTAGGGTTCGGGTTCGGGTTAGGGTTAGGGTTAGGGTTAGCGTTCGGGTTAGGGTTAGGGTTAGGGTTCGGGTTAGGGATCGGGTTAGGGTTCGGGTTAGGGTTCGGGTTAGGGTTAGGGTTCGGGTTAGGGTTCGGGTTAGGGTTCGGGTTAGGGTTGGGGTTAGGGTTAGAGTTAGGGTTAGTGTTCTGGTTCGGGTTAGGGTTAGGGTTAGTGTTCGGGTTCGTGTTAGGCTTAGGGTTCGGGTTAGGTTTCGGAATAGGGTTAGGGTTAGGTTTCGGGTTACGGTTCGTGTTAGGATTCGGGTTAGGTTTCGGGTTAGGGTTCGGGTTCCGGTTCGGGTTAGGGTTAGAGTTAGGGTTCGGGTTAGGGTTTGGGTTAGGGTTAGGGTTAGGGGTAGTGTTCGGGTTAGGGTTTGGGTTAGGGTTAGGGTTAGGGTTCGGGTTAGGGTTCGGGTTAGGGTTCGGGTTAGTGTTAGGGTTAGGGTTCGGGTTAGGGTTCGGGTTAGGGTTAGGTTTCGGGTTAGGTTTAGGCTCAGGGTTCGGGTTAGGTTTAGGGTTCGGTTTAGGGTTAGGGTTAGGGTTAGGGGTTAGGGTTACGGTTCGGGTTAGGGTTAGGGTTAGGGTTCATGTTAGGTTTAGGGTTCGGGTTAGGGTTAGGGTTAGGGTTAGGGTTCGGGTTAGGGTTAGGGTTCGGGTTTGGGTTAGTGTTAGGGTTAGGTTTAGGGTTCGGGTTCGGGTTAGGGTTAGGTGTTAGGGTTCGGGTTCGGGTTAGGGTTAGGGTTAGGTTTCGGGTTAGGGTTAGGGGTTAGTGTTCGGGTTCGGGTTAGGTTTCGGGTTCGTGTTAGGGTTAGGGGTTAGGGTTCGGGTTAGGGTTCGGGTTAGTGTTCGGGTTAGGGTTGGGGTTAGGGTTAGGGTTAGGGTTAGGGTTCGGGTTAGGGTTAGGGTTACGGTTAGTGTTCGGGTTCGGGTTAAGGTTAGGGTTTGGGTTAGGTTTCAGAATAGGTTTAGGGTTAGGGTTCGGGTTAGGGTTAGGGTTCGGGTTCGGGTTAGGGTTCGGGTTCGGGTTCGGGTTAGGGTTAGGGTTAGGGTTAGTGTTCGGGTTCGGGTTAGGGTTAGGGTTAGGTGTTAGGGTTCGGGTTCGGGTTAGGGTTCGGGTTAGGGTTCGGGTTAGGGTTAGGGTTAGGGTTAGGTTTAGGTTTCGGGTTAGGGTTCGGTTTAGGATTCGGGTTAGGGTTAGGGTTCGGGTGAGGGTTAGGTTTAGGGTTAGAGTTAGGGTTAGGGTTAGGGATCGGGTTAGGGTTAGGGTTAGGGTTAGGGTTAGGGTTAGGGTTCGGGTTAGGGTTAGGGTTAGTGTTCGGGTTAGGGTTCGGGTTCGGGTTAGGGTTAGGGGTTAGTGTTCAGGTTAGTTTTAGGGTTAGGGTTCGGGTTAGGGTTAGGGTTAGTGTTCGGGTTAGGTTTAGGGTTAGGGTTTGGGTTCAGGTTAGGGTTAGGGTTCGGGTTAGGTTTAGGGTTAGGGTTCGGGTTAGGGTTAGGTTTCGGGTTAGGGTTAGTGTTAGGGTTAGGGTTCGGGTTAGGGTTAGGTTTCGGGTTAGGGTTAGGGTTAGGGTTCGGGTTAGGTTTAGGGTTAGGGTTCGGATTAGGGTTAGGGTTAGGGTTAGGGTTAGGGTTAGGGTTAGGGTTTGGGTTAGGTTTAGGGTTAGGTTTCGGGTTCGGGTTAGGGTTAGGGTTTGGGTTAGGGTTAGGGTTAGGGTTAGTTTTCGGGTTAGAGTTCGGGTAGGGTTAGTGTTAGGATTCGGGTTAGGTTTAGGATTAGGGTTCGGGTTAGGGTTAGGGTTCGGGTTAGGGTTAGGTTTAGGGTTCGGGTTAGGGTTAGGATTAGGTTTCGGGTTAGGTTTAGGATTCGCTTTAGTGTTAGGGCTACGGTTAGGGTTAGGGTTAGTGGTCGGGTTCGTGTTAGGCTTAGGGTTCGGGTTAGGTTTCGGAATAGGGTTAGGGGTTAGGTTCGGGTTAGGTTTCGGGTTCGGGTTCGGGTTAGGGTTAGGGTTAGGGTTAGTGTTCGGGTTAGGGTTAGGGTTAGGGATAGGGGTTAGGGTTAGTTTCGGGTTAGGGTTATGGTTAGGGTTAGGGTTCGGGTTAGGGTTAGCGTTAGGGTTCGGGTTAGGGTTAGGGTTAGGGTTAGGGTTAGCGTTCGGGTTAGGGTTAGGGTTAGGGTTCGGGTTAGGGATCGGGTTAGGGCTCGGGTTAGGGTTCGGGTTAGGGTTAGGGTTCGGGTTAGGGTTCGGGTTAGGTTTCTAGTTAGGGTTGGGGTTAGGGTTAGTGTTAGGGTTAGTGTTCGGGTTCGGGTTAGGGTTAGGGTTAGTGTTCGGGTTAGTGTTAGGCTAAGGGTTCGGGTTAGGTTTCGGGATAGGGTTAGGGTTAGGTTTCGGGTTACGGTTCGGGTTAGGGTTAGGTTTCGGGTTAGGGTTAGGGTTAGGGTTCGGGTTAGGGTTAGGGTTCGGGTTAGGGTTTGGGTTAGGGTTAGGGTTAGGGGTAGGGTTCGAATTAGGGTTTGGGTTAGAGTTAGGGTTAGGGTTCGTGTTAGGGTTCGGGTTAGGGTTCGGGTTAGTGTTAGGGTTAGGGTTCGCGTTAGGGTTCGGGTTAGGGTTAGGTTTCGGGTTAGGGTTAGTGTTAGGGTTCGGGTTAGGGTTAGGGTTCGGGTTAGGGTTAGGGTTCGGTTTAGGGGTTAGGGTTACGGTTCGGGTTAGGGTTAGGGTTAGGGTTCATGTTTGGTTTAGGGTTCGGGTTAGGGTTAGGGTTAGGGTTCGGGTTAGGGTTAGGGTTCGGGTTTGGGTTAGGGTTAGGGTTAGGTTTAGGGTTCGGGTTCGGGTTAGGGTTAGGTGTTAGGGTTCGGGTTCCGGTTAGGGTTAGGGTTAGGTTTAGGTTTAGGTTTAGGGGTTAGTGTTAGGGTTAGGGTTAGGGTTAGGTTTAGGGTTCGGGTTCGGGTTAGGGTTCGGGTAAGGGTTAGGGTTCGGGTTAGTGGTTAGGGTTACGGTTCGGGTTAGGGTTAGGGTTAGGGTTAGGGTTCATGTTAGTTTTAGGGTTCGGGTTAGGGTTAGGGTTAGGGTTCGGGTTAGGGTTAGGGTTCGGGTTTGGGTTTGGGTTAGGGTTAGGTTTAGGGTTCGGGTTCGGGTTAGGGTTAGGTGTTAGGGTTCGGGTTCGGGTTAGGGTTAGGGTTAGGTTTCGGGATAGGGTTAGGGGTTAGTGTTAGGGTTAGGGTTCGGGTTAGGGTTAGGGTTAGGGTTCGGGTTAGGGTTAGGGTTAGGGTTCGGGTTAGGGTTAGGTTTCGGGTTAGGTTTCGGGTTAGGGTTAGGATTCGGGTAAGGGGTTAGGGTTCGGGTTAGGGTTAGGATTCGTGTAAGGGGTTATGGTTCGGGTTCGGGTTAGGGTTAGTGTTAGGGTTCTGGTTAAGGTTAGGGTTAGGGTTCGGGTTAGGGTTAGGGTTAGGGTTACGTTTCTGGTTAGGGTTAGGGTTAGGGTTAGTGTTCGGGTTCGGGTTAGGGTTAGGGTGCGGGTTAGGTTTCGGAATAGTGTTAGGGTTAGGGTTCGGGTTAGGGTTCGGGTTCGGGTTAGGGTTTGGGTTCAGGTTCGGGTTAGGGTTAGGGTTAGGGTTCGGGTTAGGGTTCGGATTAGGGTTCGGGTTAGGGTTAGGGCTAGGGTTAGGGTTCGGTTTAGGGTTAGGGTTCGGTTTAGTGTTATGGTTAGGGTTCGTGTTAGGGTTAGGTTTCGGGTTAGGGTTTGGGTTCGGATTAGGGGTTAGTGTTAGGGTTCGGGTTAGGGTTAGGGTTAGGGTTAGGATTCATGTTAGGGTTAGGGTTCGGGTTAGGTTTAGGGTTCGGGTTAGGGTTAGGGTTACGGTTCGGGTTCGGGTTAGGGTTAGGGGTTAGGGTTCGGGTTCGGGTTTGGGTTAGGGTTAGGTTTCGGGTGAGGGTTAGGGGTTAGTGTTAGGGTTAGGGTTAGGGTCAGGGTTAGGGTTCGGATTAGGGTTCGGTTAGGGTTAGGGTTAGGGTTCGGTTTAGGGTTAGGGTAAGGGTTAGGGTTAGGGTTCGGGTTAGGGTTAGGGTTAGGGTTCAGGTTAAGGTTCGGGTTAGGGTTAGGGTTAGGGTTCGGGTTAGGGTTCGGATTAGGGTTCGTGTTAGGGTTAGGGCTAGGGTTAGGGTTCGGTTTAGGGTTAGGGTTCGGTTTAGTGTTAGGGTTAGGGTTCGGGTTAGGGTTAGGTTTCGGGTTAGGGTTTGGGTTCGGGTTAGGGGTTAGTGTTAGGGTTCGGGTTAGGGTTAGGGTTAGGGTTAGGATTCATGTTAGGGTTAGGGTTCGGGTTAGGTTTAGGGTTCGGGTTAGGGTTAGGGTTAGGGTTCGGGTTCGGGTTCGGGTTAGGGTTAGGGTTAGGTTTAGGTTTAGGGTTCGGTTTCGGGTTAGGGTTAGGGGTTAGGGTTCGGGTTCGGGTTAGGGTTAGGGTTAGGTTTCGTGTGAGGGTTAGGGGTTAGTGTTAGGGTTAGGGTTAGGGTTAGGGTTCGGATTAGGGTTCGGTTAGGGTTAGGGTTAGGGTTCGGTTTACGGTTAGGGTAAGGGTTAGGGTTAGGGTTCGGGTTAGGGTTAGGGTTAGGGTTCAGGTTAAGGTTCGGGTTAGGTTTAGGTTTAGGGTTAGGGTTCGGGTTAGGGTTAGGGTTAGGTTTCGGGTTAGGGTTAGGTTTCGGGTTCGGGTTAGGGTTAGGTTTAGGGTTAGGGTTAGGGTTCGGATTAGGGTTAGGGTTAGGGTTCGGGTTAGGGTTCGTGTTCGGGTTAGGGTTAGGTTTAGGGTTCGGGTAAGGGTTAGGGTTAGGGTTAGGGTTATGGTTCGGGTTAGGGTTCGGGTTAGGGTTAGGGTTAGGGTTCGGGTTTGGGTTAGGGTTCCGGTTAGGGTTAGGGTTCGGGTTAGGGGTTAGGGTTACGGTTCGGGTTATGGTTAGGGTTAGGGTTAGGGTTCATGTTAGGGTTAGGGTTTGGGTTAGGGTTAGGTTTAGGGTTCGGGTTCGGGTTAGCGTTCGGGTTAGGTTTAGGGTTAGGGTTAGGTTTCGGGTTCGGGGTTAGGGTTAGGGTTAGGGTTCGGGTTAGGGTTAGGGTTCGGGTAAGGGTTGGGGTTAGGGTTCGGGTTCGGGTTCGGGTTAGGGTTAGGTTTCGGGTTCGGGTTAGGGTTCGGGTTAGGGTTAGGGTTCGAGTTAGGTTTCGGGTTAGGGTTTGGGTTAGAGTTAGGGTCAGGGTTAGGGTTCGGGTAAGGGTTAGGGTTCAGGTTCGTGTTGGGTTCGGTTTAGGGTTAGGGTTAGGGATAGGGTTCGGGTTAGGGTTAGGGTTCGGGATAGGGTTAGGGTTAGGTTTCGGGTTAGGGTTAGGGTTAAGGGTTAGGGTTAGGGTCGAGTTAGAGTTCGGGTTAGGGTTCTGGTTAGGGTTAGGGTTAGGGTTCGTGTTAGGTTTAGGGTTTGGGTTAGGGTTAGGGTTTAGGGTTAGGGTTAGGGTTAGGGTTAGGGTTAGGGTTCGGGTTAGGGTTCGGGTTAGGGTTAGGGTTAGGGTTCGGGTTAGGGTTTGTGTTAGGGTTCAGGTTAGGGTTAGGGTTAGGGTTAGGTTTAGGGTTAGGGTTCGGGTTAGGTTTAGGGTTAGGGTTCGCGTTAGGTTTAGGGTTAGGGTTCGGTTTAGGGTTCTTGTTAGCGTTTGGGTTAGGTTTAGGGTTAGGGTTAGCGTAGGGTTCGGGTTAGGTTTAGGGTTCGGGTTAGGGTTAGGGTTAGGGTTAGGGTTAGGGTTCGGGTTAGGGTTCGGGTTAGGGTTCGGGTTAGAGTTAGGATTCGGGTTAGGGTTAGGCTTAGGGTTAGGGTTCGTGTTAGGGTTAGGGTTAGATTAGGTTTTATGGTTCGGGTCAGGGTTAGGTTTAGGGTTCGGGTTCGGGTTCGGGTTAGGGTTAGGGTTCGGGTTTCGGGTTAGGGTTAGGGTTCGGGTTCGGGTTAGGGTTCGCATTTGGGTTAGGGTTAGGGTTAGGGTTTGGGTTAGGGTTAGGGTTCGGGTTAGGGTTAGGGTTAGGGTTAGGGTTCGGGTTCGGGTTAGGGTTAGGGTTAGTGTTCAGGTTAGGGTTAGGGTTAGGGTTAGGTTTAGGGTTAGGGTTCGGGTTAGGTTTAGGGTTAGGGTTCGCGTTAGGTTTAGGGTTAGGTTTCGGTTTAGGGTTCTTGTTAGGGTTTGGGTTAGGTTTAGTGTTAGGGTTAGCGTAGGGTTCGTGTTAGGTTTAGGGTTCGGGTTAGGGTTAGGGTTAGGGTTAGGGTTAGGGTTAGGGTTCGGGTTAGGGTTCGGGTTAGGGTTCGGGTTAGAGTTAGGATTCGGGTTAGGGTTAGGGTTAGGGTTAGGGTTCGGGTTAGGGTTAGGGTTAGGTTTCGGGTTAGGGTTGGGTTTCGGGTTCGGGTTAGGGTTAGGGTTAGGTTTAGGGTTAGGGTTCGGATTAGGGTTAGGGTTAGGGTTCGGGTTAGTGTTCGGGTTCGGGTTAGGGTTAGGGTTAGGGTTCGGGTTAGGGTTAGGTTTAGGGTTAGGGTTATGGTTCGGGTTAGGGTTCGGGTTAGGGTTAGGGTTAGGGTTCGGGTTAGGATTAGGGTTCGGGTTAGGGTTAGGGTTCGGGTAAGGGGTTAGGGTTACGGTTCGGGTTACGGTTAGGGTTAGGGTTAGGGTTCATGTTAGGGTTAGGGTTTGGGTTAGGGTTAGGGTTAGGGTTCGGGTTAGGTTTAGGGTTCGGGTTAGGGTTAGGGTTAGGGTTAGGGTTAGGGTTCGGGTTCGGGTTAGGGTTAGCGTTAGGGTTCGGGTTAGGGTTAGGGTTCGGGTTAGGTTTAGGGTTAGGGTTAGGGTTCGGGTTAGGGTTCGGGTTAGAGTTCGGTTTAGAGTTAGGATTCGGGTTAGGGTTAGGTTAGGTTTAGGGTTAGGGTTCGGGTTAGGGTTAGGGTTAGATTAGGTTTAGGGTTCGGGTCTGGGTTAGGGTTAGGGTTCGGGTTCGGTTTCGGGTTAGGGTTAGGGTTCGGGTTTCGGGTTAGGGTTCGTGTTAGGGTTAGGGTTCGGGTTAGGGGTTAGGGTTACGGTTCGGGTTACGGTTAGGGTTAGGGTTACGGTTCATGTTAGGGTTAGGGTTTGGGTTAGGGTTAGGGTTAGGGTTCGGTTTAAAGTTAGGGTTCGGGTTAGGGTTAGGGTTAGGTTTAGGGTTCGGGTTAGGGTTAGGGTAAGGGTTAGGGTTAGGGTTCGGGTTCGGGTTAGGGTTAGGGTTCAGGTTAAGTTTCGGGTTAGGGTTAGGGTTAGGGTTAGGGTTCGGGTTAGGGATAGGGTTAGGGTTAGGGTTCGGGTTCGGGTTAGGTTTCGGGTTCGGTTTAGGGTTAAGGTTAGGGTTAGGGTTAGGGTTAGGGTTAGGGTTAGGGTTCGGATTAGGGTTAGGGTTAGGGTTCGGGTTAGGGTTCAGGTTCTGGTTAGGGTTAGGGTTCGGGTTAGGGTTAGGGTTAGGGTAAGGGTTAGGGTTAGGGTTCGGGTTCGGGTTAGGGTTAGGGTTCAGGTTAAGGTTCGGGTTAGGGTTAGGGTTAGGGTTAGGGTTCGGTTTAGGGTTAGGGTTAGGGTTAGGGTTCGGGTTCGGGTTAGGTTTCGGTTTCGGGTTAGGGTTAAGGTTAGGGTTAGGGTTAGGGTTAGGGTTAGGGTTCGGATTGGGGTTAGGGTTAGGGTTCGGGATAGGGTTCAGGTTCTGGTTAGGATTAGGTTTAGGGTTCGGGTTAGGGTTAGGGTTAGGGTTCAGGTTAGGGTTCGGGTTAGGGTTAGGGTTAGGGTTAGGGATAGGGTTAGGGTTAGGGTTCGGTTTAGGGTTCGGGTTAGGGTTAGGTTTAGGGTTCGGGTTAGGGTTAGGTTTAGGTTTCGGGTTAGGGTTAGGGTTAGGGTTCGGGTTAGGGTTAGGTTTCGGGTTAGGTTTCGGGTTAGGGTTAGGATTCGTGTAAGGGGTTAGGGTTCGGGTTAGGGTTAGGATTCGGGTAAGGGGTTATGGTTCGGGTTCGGATTAGGTTTAGTGTTAGGGTTCTGGTTAAGGTTAGGGTTAGGGTTCGGGTTAGGGTTAGGGTTAGGGTTACGGTTCGGGTTAGGTTTAGGGTTAGGTTTAGTGTTCGGGTTCGGGTTAGGGTTAGGGTTCGGGTTAGGTTTCGGAATAGTGTTAGGGTTAGGGTTCGGGATAGGGTTCGGGTTCGGGTTAGGGTTCGGGTTCGGGTTCGGTTTAGGGTTAGGGTTAGGGTTAGTGTTCGGGTTCGGGTTAGGGTTAGGGTTAGGGTTCGGGTTAGGGTTAGGGTTAGGGTTAGGGTTAGGGGTAGGATTCGGGTTAGGGTTCGGGTTAGGGTTAGGGTTAGGGTTCGGGTTAGGGTTCGGGTTACGGTTCGGGTTAGGGTTAGGGTTAGGGTTAGGGTTCGGTTTAGGGTTAGGGTTCGGTTTAGGGTTAGGGTTAGGGTTCGGGTTAGGGTTAGGTTTCGGGTTAGGGTTAGGGTTCGGGTTAGGGGTTAGTGTTAGGGTTCGGGTTAGGGTTAGGGTTAGGGTTAGGGTTCATGTTAGGGTTAGGGTTCGGGTTAGGGTTAGGGTTCGGGTTAGGGTTAGGGTTAGGGTTCGGGTTCGTTTTCGGGTTAGGGTTAGGGTTAGGGTTAGGTTTAGGGTTCGGGTTTGGGTTAGGGTTAGGGATTAGGGTTCGGGTTCGGGTTAGGGTTAGGGTTAGGTTTCGGTTGAGGGTTAGGGGTTAGTGTTAGGGTTAGGGTTAGGGTTACGGTTAGGGTTCGAATTAGGGTTCGGTTAGGGTTAGGGTTAGGGTTCGGATTAGGGTTAGGGTTAGTGTTAGTGTTAGGGTTAGGGTTAGGTTTCGGGTTAGGGTTAGGGTTAGGGTTCAGGTTAAGGTTCGGGTTAGGTTTAGGTTTAGGGTTAGGGTTCGGGTTCGGGTTAGGGTTAGGGTTAGGTTTCGGGTTAGGGTTGGGTTTCGGGTTCGGGTTAGGGTTATGGTTAGGTTTAGGGTTAGGGTTCGGATTAGGGGTAGGGTTAGGGTTCGGGTTAGTGTTCGGGTTCGGGTTAGGGTTAGGGTTAGGGTTCGGGTTAGGGTTAGGTTTAGGGTTAGGGTATGGTTCGGGTTAGGTTTCGGGTTAGGGTTAGGTTTAGGGTTCGGGTTAGGATTAGGGTTCGGGTTAGGGTTAGGGTTCGGGTAAGGGGTTAGGGTTACGGTTCGGGTTACGGTTAGGGTTAGGTTTAGGGTTCATGTTAGGGTTAGGGTTTGGGTTAGGGTTAGGGTTAGGGTTCTGGTTAGGGTTAGGGTTCGGGTTAGGGTTAGGGTTAGGTTTAGGGTTCGGGTTCGGGTTAGGGTTAGGTGTTAGGGTTCGGGTTCGTGTTAGGGTTAGGGTTAGGTCTCGGGTTCGGGTTATGGTTAGGGTTGGGGTTCGGGATAGGGTTGGGTTAGGGTTCGGGTTAGGGTTAGGGTTAGGTTTCGTGTTAGGGTTAGGGTTCGGGTTAGGGTTAGGGTTAGGGTTCGGGTTCGGGTTAGGGTTAGGGTTAGGTTTCGGGTTCGGGTTAGGGTTCGGGTTAGGGTTAGGGTACGAGTTAGGGTTCGGGTTAGGGTTTGGGTTAGAGTTAGGGTTAGGGTTAGGGTTTGGGTTCGGGTTAGGGTTCGGGTTCGTGTTGGGTTCGGTTTAGGGTTAGGGTTAGGTTTAGCGTTCGGGTTAGGTTTAGGGTTCGGGATAGGGTTAGGGTTAGGTTTCGGGTTAGGATTAGGGTTAAGGGTTAGTGTTAGGGTCGAGTTAGAGTTCGGGTTAGGGTTCTGGTTAGGGTTAGGGTTAGGGTAAGGTTTCGGGTTAGGGTTCGAGTTAGGGTTCGGGTTAGGGTTAGGGTTAGGGTTCGGGTTAGGATTAGGGTTAGGGTTCGGGTTAGGTTTAGGGTTTGGGTTAGGGTAAGGGGTTAGGGTTAGGGTTACGGTTAGGGTTAGGGTTCGGGTTAGGGATAGGGTTAGGGTTAGGGTTCGGGTTAGGGTTAGGGTTAGGGTTCGGGTTAGGGTTAGGGTTAGGGTTAGGGTTAGAGTAAGGTTTTAGGGTTAGAGTTAGGGTTAGGGTTAGGGGTTAGGGTTAGGGTTAGGGTTAGGTTTCGGGTTAGCGTTAGGTTTCGGAATAGGGTTAGGGTTAGTTTTAGGTTTAGGGTTATGGTTCGGGTTCGGGTTAGGGTTAGGGTTAGGTTTAGGGTTAGGGTTCGGGTTAGGGTTAGGGTTCGGGTTAGGGTTAGGGTTAAGGTTCCGGTTCGGGTTCGGGTTAGGTTTAGGGTTCGGGATCGGGTTAGGGTTAGGGTTCGTGTTAGGGTTCGGGTTAGTGTTAGGGTTAGGGTTCGGGTTCGGGGTTAGGGTTAGGGTTCGGGTTAGGGTTCGGGTTAGGTTTAGGATTCGGGTAAGGTGTTATGGTTCGGGTTCGGTTTAGGGTTAGTGTTAGGGTTCCGTTTAAGGTTAGGGTTACGGTTCGGGTTAGGGTTAGGGTTAGGGTTCGGGTTAGGGTTAGGGTTAGGGTTCGGGTTAGGGTTCGGGTTAGGGTTAGGGTTAGGGTTAGGGTTGGGGTTCCGGTTAGGGTTAGGGTTCGGGTTAGGGTTAGGTTTCGGGTTAGGGTTCGGTTTAGGGTTAGGGGTAGGGTTCGGGTTAGGGTTCGGGTTCGGGTTAGGGTTAGGGTTAGGGTTAGGGTTAGCGATCGGGTTAGGGTTAGGGTTAGGGTTAGGGTTAGGGTTAGGGGTTAGGGTTAGGGTTACGGTTCGGGTTAGGGTTAGGGTTAGGGTTCGGGTTCGGGTTAGGGTTAGGGTTAGGGTTAGCGTTCGGGTTAGGGTTAGGGTTAGGGTTAGGGTTAGGGTTAGGGGTTAGGGTTAGGGTTACCGTTCGGGTTAGGGTTAGGGTTAGGGTTAGGGTTCGGGTCGGGTTAGGGTTAGTGTTAGGGTTAGGGTTCGGGTTAGGGTTAGGGTTCGGTTTAGGGTTGGGGTTAGGTTTCGGGTTAGGGTTAGGGTTAGGGTTCGTGTTAGGGTTAGGGTTCGTGTTAGGGTTAGGGTTAGGGATAGGGTTCGGTTTAGGGTTAGGGTTAGGGTTAGGGTTAGGGTTAGGGTTAGGTTTAGGGTTCGGGTTCGGTTTAGGGTTAGTGTTAGTTATAGGGTCCGGGTTCTGGTCAGGTTTCGGGTTCGGGTTAGGGTTAGGTTTCGGTTTCGGGTTAGGGTTAGTGTTAGGGTTAGGGTTCGGGTTAGGGTTAGGGTTCAGTTTAGGGGTAGGGTTCGGGTTCGGGTTAGGGTTAGGGTTCGGGTTAGTGTTCGGGTTAGGTTTAGGGTTCGGGTTAGGGTTAAGTTTCGGTTTAGGGTTAGTGTTAGGGTTAGGAGGTAGGGTTAGGGTTAGGGTTCGGGTTAGGTTTAGGGTTAGGGTTAGGGTTATGGGTTAGGTTTCGGGTTAAGGATAGGGTTCGGGGTAGGGTTAGGGTTACGGTTAGGGTTAGGTTTAGGGTTCGGGTTCGGGTTAGGGTTAGGGTTAAGGTTAGGGTTAGGGTTCGGATTAGTGTTAGGGGTAGGGTTCGGGTTAGGGTTCGGGTTCGGGTTAGGGTTAGGGTTAGGGTTAGGGTTCGGTTTAGGGTTAGGGTTAGGGGTTAGGGTTAGGGTTCGTGTTAGGGTTAGGGTTAAGTTAGGGTTAGGGTTCGGGTTAGGGTTAGGGTTCGGTTTAGTGTTAGGGTTAGGGTTCGGGTTAGGGTTAGGGTTAAGGTTATGGTTAGGGTTAGGGTTCGGGTTAGGGTTAGGATTAGGGTTAGGGTTAGGGTTCGGGTTAGTGTTAGCGTTCGGGTTAGGGTTCGGGTTAGGGTTAGGGTTACGGTTAGGGTTCGGGTTAGGGTGAGGGTTAGGTTTAGGGTTTGGTTTAGGGTTAGGGTTAGGGTTAGGGTTAGGGTTAGGTTTCGGGTTAGGGTTAGGGTTAAAGTTCGGGTTAGGGTTAGGGTTAGGGTTAGGGTTAGGTTAAGGGTTCGCGTTAGGGTTCGGGTTATGGGTCGTGTTAGGGTTAGGGTTAGGGTTCGGGTTAGGGTTAGGTTTAGGGTTAGGGTTCGGGTTAGGGTTAGGGTACGGGTTAGAGTTAGGGTTAGGGTTCGGGTTCGGGTTAGGGTTAGGGTTCGGGATCGGGTTAGGGTTAGGTTTCGTGTTAGGGTTCGGGTTAGGGTTAGGGTTAGGGTTCGGGTTCGGGGTTAGGGTTAGGGTTAGGGTTCGGGTTAGGGTTCCGGTTAGGGTTAGGATTCGGGTAAGGTGTTATGGTTCGGGTTCGGGTTAGGGTTAGTGTTAGGGTTCCGGTTAAGGTTGGGGTTACGGTTCGGGTTAGGGTTAGGGTTAGGTTTCGGGTTATGGTTAGGGTTAGTGTTCGGGTTAGGGTACGGGTTAGGGTTAGGGTTAGGGTTAGGGTTCCGGTTAGGGTTAGGGTTCGGGTTAGGGTTAGGGTTCGGGTTAGGGTTCGGATTAGGGTTAGGGGTAGGGTTCGGGTTAGGGTTCGGGTTCGGGTTAGGGTTAGGGTTAGGGTTAGGGTTCGGGTTAGGGTTAGGGTTAGGGTTAGGGGTTAGGGTTAGGGTTACCGTTCGGGTTAGGTTAGGGTTAGGGTTAGGGTTCGGGTTAGGGTTAGGGTTCCGGTTAAGTTTAGGGTTAGGGTTCGGGTTAGGGTTAGGGTTAGGGTTAGGGTTCGGGTTCGGGTTAGGTTTAGTGTTAGGGTTCGGGTTAGGGTTAGGGTTCGGGTTAGGGTTAGGGTTCTGGTTCGTGTTAGGGTTAGGGTTAGGGTTAGGGTTCGGGTTAGGGTTAGGGTCGGGTTAGGGTTAGGGTACGGGTTCGGGTTAGGGTTAGGGTTAGGGTTAGGGTTAGGGGTTAGGGTTAGGGTTACCGTTCGGGTTAGGGTTAGGGTTAGGGTTCGGATTAGGGTTAGGGGTAGGGTTCGGTTTAGGGTTCGGGTTCGGGTTAGGTTTAGGGTTAGGGTTAGGGCTAGGGTTCGGGTTAGGGTTAGGGTTAGGGTTAGGGTTAGGGCTTAGGGTTAGGGTTACCGTTCGGGTTAGTGTTAGGGTTAGGGTTAGGGTTAGGGTTAGGGTTAGGATTCGGGTTAGATTTAGGGTTAAGGTTAGGGTTAGGGTTAGGGTTCGGGTTAGGGTTAGGGTTCGGATTAGGGTTAGGGTTAGGGACCGGGTTAGGGTTAGGGTTAGGGTTCGGGTTCGGGTTAGGGTTAGGGTTCCGGTTAAGGTTACGGTTAGGGTTCGGGTTAGGGTTAGGGTTAGGGTTCGGGTTCGGGTCAGGGTTAGTGTTAGGGTTAGGGTTCGGTTAGGGTTAGGGTTCGGGTTAGGGTTAGGGTTCTGGTTCGGGTTAGGGTTAGAGTTTTCTTTAGGTTTCGGTTTAGGGTAAGGGTTCGGGTTAGGGTTAGGGTTTGGGTTAGGGTTAGGGTTAGTGTTAGGGTTAGGGTTTGGGTTAGGGTTAGGTTTCGGGTTCGGGTTACGGTTAGGGTTAGGGTTAGGTTTCGGTTTCGGGTTAGTGTTAGGGTTAGGGTTAGGGTTAGGGTCAGGGTTCGGGTTCGGGTGAGGGTTCGGGTTAGGGTTCGGGTTCGGTTTAGGGTTAGTGTTAGTCATAGAGTCCGCGTTCTGGTCAGGGTTCGGGTTCGGGTTAGGGTTAGGTTTCGGGTTCGGGTTAGGGTTAGTGTTAGGGTTAGTGTTCGGGTTAGGGTTAGGGTACGGGTTAGGGGTAGGGTTCGGGTTAGTGTTCGGGTAAGGGTTAGGGTTCGGGTTAGGGTTAAGGTTCGGTTTAGGGTTAGTGTTAGGGTTAGGAGGTAGGGTTAGGGTTAGGGTTCGGGTTAGGTTTAGGGTTCGGGTTAGGGTTATGTGTTAGGTTTCGGGTTAAGGTTAGGGTTCGGGGTAGGGTTAGGGTTAGGGTTAGGGTTAGGGTTAGGTTTCGGGTTCGGGTTAGGGTTAGGGTTAAGGTTAGGGTTAGGGTTCGGATTTGTGTTAGGGGTAGGTTTCGGGTTAGGGTTCGGGTTCGGGTTAGGGTTAGGGTTAGGGTTAGGGTTCGGGTTAGGGTTAGGGTTAGTGTTAGGGGTTAGGGTTAGGGTAAGGGTTCGTGTTAGGGTTAGGGTTACGGTTAGGGTTAGGGTTCGGGTTAGGGTTAGGGTTCGGTTTAGTGTTAGGGTTAGGGTTCTAGTTAGGGTTAGGTTTCGGGTTAGGGTTAGGTTTAAGGTTCGGGTTAGGGTTAGGGTTAGGGTGAGGGTTCGAGTTAGGGTTCGGGTTAGGGGTCGGGTTAGGGTTAGGGTTAGGGTTCGGTTTAGGGTTAGGTTTAGGGTTAGGGTTCGGTTTAGTGTTAGGGTTCGGGTTAGGGTTAGGGTTAGGGTTCGGGTTCGGGTTAGGGTTAGGGTTCGGGATCGGGTTAGGGTTAGGGTTTGGGTTAGGGTTTGGTTAGGGTTAGGGTTAGGGTTCGGGTTCGGGGTTAGGGTTAGGGTTAGGGTTCGGGTTAGGGTTCGGGTTAGGGTTAGGATTCGGGTAAGGTGTTATGGTTCGGGTTCGGGTTAGGGTTAGTGTTAGGGTTCCGGTTAAGGTTAGGGTTACGGTTCGGGTTAGGGTTAGGGTTAGGGTTCGGGTTAGGGTTAGGGTTCGGGTTAGGGTTCGGGTTAGGGTTAGGGTTAGGGTTAGGGTTCCGGTTAGGGTTAGGGTTCGGGTTAGGGTTAGGGTTCGGGTTAGAGTTCGGATTAGGGTTAGGGGTAGGGTTCGGGTTAGGGTTCGGGTTAGGGTTAGGCTTAGGGTTAGGGTTAGGGTTCGGGTTAGGTTTAGGGTTAGGGTTAGGTTTAGGGGTTAGGGTTAGGGTTACTGTTCGGGTTAGGGTTAGGGTTAGGGTTAGGGTTCGGGTTAGGGTTAGGGTTTTGGTTAAGTTTAGGGTTAGGGTTCGGTTTAGGGTTAGGGTTAGGGTTAGGGTTCGGGTCCGGGTTAGGGTTAGTGTTAGGGTTAGGGTTCGGGTTAGGGTTAGGGTTCGGGTTAGGGTTAGGGTTCGGATTCGTGTTAGGGTTAGGGTTAGGGTTAGGGTTCAGGTTAGGGTTAGGGTTCGGGTTAGGGTTAGGGTTCGGGTTCGGGTTAGGGTTAGGGTTATGGTTAGGGTTAGGGGTTAGGGTTAGTGTTAGGGTTCGGGTTAGGGTTAGGGTTAGGGTTCGGATTAGGGTTAGGGGTAGGGTTCGGGTTAGGGTTCGGGTTCGGGGTAGGGTTAGGGTTAGGGTTAGGGTTAGGGTTCTGGTTAGGGTTAGGGTTCGGGTTAGGGTTAGGGTTCTGGTTCGGGTTAGGGTTAGAGTTTTGTTTAGGTTTCGGTTTAGGGTAAGGTTTCGGGTTAGGGTTAGGGTTCGGGTTAGGGTAAGGGTTAGTGTTAGTGTTAGGGTTCGGGTTAGGGTTAGGGTTCGGGTTTGGGTTACGGTTAGGGTTAGGGTTAGGTTTCGGTTTCGGGTTAGTGTTAGGGTTAGGGTTAGGGTTAGGGTCAGGGTTCGGGTTAGGGTTAGGGTTACGGTTAGGGTTCGGGTTAGGGTTAGTTTTAGGGTTCGGGTTAGGGTTCGGTTTAGGGTTCGGGTTAGGGTTCGGGTTAGGGTTAGGGTTCGGGTAAGGGTTCGGGTTATGGTTAGGGTTTGGGTTAGGGTTAGGGTTCGGGTTCGGGTTAGGGTTAGGGTTCGGGTTAGTGTTAGGGTTCGGGTTAGGTTTCGGGTTAGGGTCCGTTTTAGCGTTAGGGTTTGGGTTAGGGTTAGGGTTCGGGTTATGGTTAGGGTTCCGGTTAGGGTTAGGGTTAGGGTTCGGTTTCGAGTTAGGGTTAGGGTTCGGGTTAGTGTTAGTGTTCGAGTTAGGGTTAGGGTTCGGGTTAGGGTTAAGGTTAGGGCTAGGGTTAGGGTTCGGGTCGGGGTTAGGGTTATGGTTAGAGTTCGGGTTAGGGTTCGGGTTAGGGTTAGGATTCGGGTAAGGGGTTAGGGTTCGGGTTCGGGTTAGGGTTAGGGTTAGGGTTCCGGTTAAGGTTAGGGTTAGGGTTCGGTTTAGGTTTAGGGTTAGTGTTAGGGTTAGGGTTCGGGTTAGGGTTAGGGTTAGTGTTCGGGTTAGGGTTCGTGTTAGGGTTAGGGTTAGGGTTAGGGTTAGTGTTAGGGTTCGGGTTCGGGTTAGGGTTAGGTTTAGGGTTCGGGTTAGGGTTAGGGATCGGTTTAGGGTTAGGGTTAGGGTTCGGGTTAGGGTTAGGGTTTGGGTTAGGGTTAGATTTCGGGTTAGGGTTAGGGTTCCGGTTAGGGTTAGTGTTAGGGTTCGGGTTCGGGTTAGGGTTAGGGTTAGGGTTCGGGTTAGTGTTAGGGTTAGGGTTAGGGTTAGGGTTAGGGTTAGGGTTCAGGTTAGGGTTCAGGTTAGGGTTAGGTTTAGGGTTAGTGTTAGGGTTAGGGTTAGGGTTATGGTTAGGGTTCGTGTTAGGGTTAGGTTTAGGTTTAGGGTTAGGGTTAGGTTTAAGGTTCGGGGTAGTGTTAGGGTTAAGGTTCGGGTTAGGGTTATGGTTAGGTTTCGGGTTAGGGTTAGGGTTAGGGTTAGGTTTAGGGTTCGTGTTCGGGTTAGGGTTCGGGTTAGGGTTAGGGTTAGGGTTAGGTTTAGGGTTCGCGTTAGGGTTCGGGATACGTGTCGGGTTAGGGTTAGGTTTAGGGTTCGGGTTCGGGTTAGGGTTAGGTGTAGGGTTCATGTTAGGGATAGGGTTCGGGTTAGGGTTAGGGTTAGGTTTCGGGTTCGGGTTAGGGTTAGGGTTCGGGTTCGTGTTAGGGTTCGGGTTAGGGTTAGGGTTAGGTTTCGGGTTCGGGGTTAGGGTTAGGTTTAGGGTTCGGGTTAGGGTTCGGGTTAGGGTTAGGATTCGGGTAAGGGGTTAGGGTTCGGGTTCGGGTTAGGGTTAGGGTTAGGGTTCCGGTTAGGGTTAGGGTTAGGGTTAGGTTTCGGGTTAGGGTTAGTGTTAGGGTTAGGGTTCAGTTTAGGGTTAGGGTTAGGGTTCGGTTTAGGGTTCGTGTTAGGCTTAGGGTTAGGGTTAGGGTTAGAGTTCGGGTTAGGGTTAGGGTTCGGGTTAGGGTTAGGTTTAGGGTTCGGGTTAGGTTTAGGGTTAGGGTTCGGGTTCGGGTTAGGGTTACGGTTAAGGTTAGGGTTCGGGTTAGGTTTAGGGTTAGGGTTCGGGTTAGGGTTAGGGTTAGGGTTAGGGTTAGGGTTCGGGTTAGGGTTAGGGTTAGGGTTAGGGTTAGGGTTCGGGTTCGGGGTTAGGGGTATGGTTAGGGTTCGGGTTAGGGTTCGGGTTAGGTTTAGGATTCGGGTAAGGGGTTAGGGTTCGGGTTCGGGTTAGGGTTAGGGTTAGGTTTCCGGTTAAGGTTAGGGTTAGGTTTCGGTTTAGGTTTAGGGTTAGTGTTAGGGTTAGGGTTCAGGTTAGGGTTAGGGTTAGTGTTCGGGTTAGGGTTCGGGTTAGGGTTAGGGTTAGGGTTAGGGTTCGGGTTCGGGTTAGGGTTAGGGATCGGTTTAGGGTTAGGGTTAGGGTTCGGGTTAGGGTTCGGGTTCGGGTTAGGGTTAGGGTTCGGGTTCGTGTTAGGGTTCGGGTTAGGGTTAGGGTTAGGGTTAGGGTTCGGGTTCGGGGTTAGGGTTAGGTTTAGGGTTCGGGTTAGGGTTCGGGTTAGGGTTAGGATTCGGGTAAGGGGTTAGGGTTCGGGTTCGGGTTAGGGTTAGTGTTAGGGTTCCGTTTAGGGTTAGGGTTAGGGTTAGGGTTCGGGTTAGGGTTAGGGTTAGGGTTAGGGTTCAGGTTAGGGTTAGGGTTAGGGTTCGGGTTAGGGTTCTTGTTAGGCTTAGGGTTAGGGTTAGGGTTAGAGTTCGGGTTAGGGTTAGGGTTCGGGTTAGGTTTAGGTTTAGGGTTCGGGTTAGGTTTAGGGTTAGGGTTCGGGTTAGGGTTAGGGTTACGGTTAAGGTTAGGGTTCGGGTTAGGTTTAGGGTTAGGGTTCGGGTTAGGTTTAGGGTTAGGGTTAGGGTTAGGGTTCGGGTTCGGGTTCGGGTTCGGGTTAGTGTTAGGGTTCGTGTTCGGGTTAGCGTTAGGGTTAGGGTTAGGGTTAGGGTTAGGGTTAGGGTTAGGGTTCGGGTTAGGGTTAGGGTTAGGGTTAGGGTTAGTGGTTAGGGTTAGTGTTACCGTTCGGGTTAGGGTTATGTTTAGGGTTATGTTTCGGGTTAGGGTTAGGGTTAGGGATCGAGTTAGGGTTAGGGTTAGGGTTAGGGTTAGGGTTAGGGTTCGGGTTAGGGTTAGGGTTAGGGTTAGGGTTCGGCTTAGGGTTAGGGTTTGGTTTAGGGTTCGGGTTAGGGTTAGGGTTCCGGTTAGTGTTAGGGTTAGTGTTCGGGTTAGGGTTAGGGTTAGGTTTGGGGTTCGGTTTAGGGTTAGTGTTAGTTATAGAGTCCGAGTTCTGGTCAGGGTTCGGGTTCGGGTTAGGGTTAGGTTTCGGGTTCGGGTTAGGGTTAGGGTTCGGGTTAGGGTTAGGGTTCGGGTTCGGGTTAGGGTTAGGGTTCGGGTTAGGGTTAGGGTTAGGGTTAGGGTTAGGGGTTAGGGTTAATATTACCGTTCGGGTTAGGGTTAGGGTTAGGGTTCGGATTAGGGTTAGGGGTAGGGTTCGGGTTAGGGTTCGGGTTCGGGGTAGGGTTAGGGTTAGGGTTAGGGTTAGGGTTCGGGTTAGGGTTAGGGTTCGGGTTAGGGTTAGGGTTCTGGTTCGGGTTAGGGTTAGAGTTTTGTTTAGGTTTCGGTTTAGGGTAAGGGTTCGGGTTAGGGTTAGGGTTCGGGTTAGGGTTAGGGTTAGTGTTAGGGTTAGGGTTCGGGTTAGGGTTAGGGTTCGGGTTCGGGTTACGGTTAGGGTTAGTGTTAGGTTTCGGTTTCGGGTTAGTGTTAGGGTTAGGGTTAGGGTTAGGGTCAGGGTTCGGGTTAGGGTTAGGGTTACGGTTAGGGTTCGGGTTAGGGTTAGTTTTAGGGTTCGGGTTAGGGTTCGGTTTAGGGTTCGGGTTAGGGTTCGGGTTAGGGTTAGGGTTCGGGTAAGTGTTCGGGTTATGGTTAGGGTTTGGGTTAGGGTTAGGTTTCGGGTTCGGGTTAGGGTTAGGGTTAGGGTTCGGGTTAGGGTTAGGGTTCGGGTTAGGTTTCGGGTTAGGGTTCGTTTTAGCGTTAGGGTTTGGGTTAGGGTTAGGGTTCGGGTTATGATTAGGGTTCCGGTTAGGGTTAGGGTTAGGGTTCGGTTTCGGGTTAGGGTTAGGGTTCGGGTTAGTGTTAGTGTTCGAGTTAGGGTTTGGGTTCGGGTTAGGGTTAAGGTTAGGGCTAGGGTTAGGGTTCGGGTTCGGGTTAGAGTTCGGGTTAGGGTTAGGGTTAGTGTTATGGTTAGGGTTAGGGTTAGGGTACGGGTTAGGGTTAGGGTACGGGTTAGGGTTAGGGTGAGGGTTAGGGTTAGGGTTAGCATACGGTTTAGGGTTAGGGTTAGGGTTAGGGTTAGGGTTAGGGTACGGGTTAGGGTTAGGGTACGGGTTAGGGTTAGGGTTAGGTTTAGGGTTAGGAAAGGGTTAGGGTTAGGATTAGGTTTAGGGTTAGGGTACGGGTTAAGGTTAGGGTTAGGGTACGGTTTAGGGTACGGGTTAGGGTTAGGTTTAGGTTTAGGGTACGGTTTAGGGTTAGGGTACGGGTTAGGGTTAGGGTTAGGGTACTGGTTAGGGTTAGGGTTCGGGTTCGTGTTAGGGTTAGGGTTAGGGTTCGGGTTAGGGTTAGGGTTAGGGTTCGGGGTAGGTTTCAGGTTAGGGTTAGGGTTAGGTTTAGGGTTCGGGTTAGGGTTAGGGTTAGGATTCGGTTTAGGGTTAGTGTTAGGGTTAGGGTTTGGGTTAGGGTTCGGGTTAGGGTTTGTTTTAAGGTTCGGGTTAGGGTTAGGGTTAGGGTTAGGGTTCACGTTAGGGTTCAGTTTAGGTGTCGGTTTAGGGTTAGGGTTAGGTTCGGGTTAGGGTTAGGTTTAGGGTTAGGGTTCAGGTTAGGGTTAGGGTTCGGGTTAGTGTAGGGTTAGGGTTCGGGTTCGGTTTAGGGTTAGGGTTCGGGTTCGGGTTAGGGTTAGGGTTCCGGTTAGGGTTAGGGTTAGGGTTAGGATTCGGGTTCGGGGTTAGGGGTATGGTTAGGGTTCGGGTTAGGGTTCGGGTTAGGGTTAGGATTCGGGTAAGGGGTTAGGGTTCGGGTTCGGGTTAGGGTTAGGGTTAGGGTTCCGGTTAAGTTTAGGGTTAGGGTTCAGTTTAGGTTTAGGGTTAGTGTTAGGGTTAGGGTTCGGGTTAGGGTTAGGGTTAGCGTTCGGGTTAGGGTTCGGGTTAGGGTTAGGGTTAGGGTTAGGTTTAGGGTTCGGGTTAGGGTTCGGGTTCGGGTTAGGGTTAGGGTTAGGGTTCGGGTTAGGGTTAGGGATCGGTTTAGGGTTAGGGTTAGGGTTCGGGTTAGGGTTAGGGTTTGGGTTAGGGTTAGATTTCGGGTTAGGGTTAGGGTTCCGGTTAGGGTTAGTGTTAGGGTTCGGGTTCGGGTTAGGGTTAGGGTTCGGGTTAGTGTTAGGGTTAGGGTTAAGGTTAGGGTTAGGTTTAGGGTTCAGGTTAGGGTTCAGGTTAGGGTTAGGTTTAGGGTTAGGGTTAGGGTTACGGTTAGGGTTATAGTTAGGGTTCGGTTTAGGGTTAGGTTTAGGTTTAGGGTTAGGGTTAGGGTTAAGGTTCGGGGTAGTGTTAGGGTTAAGGTTCGAGTTAGGGTTATGGTTAGGGTTCGGTTTAGGGTTAGGGTTAGGGTTAGTGTTAGGGTTCGTGTTCGGGTTAGGGTTCGGGTTCGGGTTAGTGTTAGGGTTAGGGTTAGGGTTCGCATTAGGGTTCGGGATAGGTGTCTGGTTAGGGTTAGGTTTAGGGTTCGGGTTCGGGTTAGGGTTAGGTTTAGGGTTCGTGTTAGGGTTAGGGTTCGGGTTAGGGTTAGGGTTAGGGTTCGGGTTCGGGTTAGGGTTAGGGTTCGGGTTCGTGTTAGGGTTCGGGTTATGGTTAGGGTTAGGGTTAGGGTTCGGGATCGGGGTTAGGGTTAGGTTTAGGGTTCGGGTTAGGTTTCGGGTTAGGGTTAGGATTCGGGTAAGGGGTTAGGGTTCGGGTTCGGGTTAGGGTTAGGGTTAGGGTTCCGGTTAGGGTTAGAGTTAGGTTTAGGGTTCGGGTAAGGGTTAGTGTTAGGGTTAGAGTTCAGGTTAGGGTTAGGGTTCGGGTTAGGGTTCGTGTTAGGCTTAGGGTTAGGGTTAGGGTTAGAGTTCGGGTTAGGGTTAGGGTTCGGGTTAGGGTTAGGTTTAGGGTTCGGTTTAGGTTTAGGGTTAGGGTTCGGGTTAGGGTTAGGGTTACGGTTAAGGTTAGGGTTCGGGTTAGGTTTAGGTTTAGGGTTCGGGTTAGGTTTAGGGTTAGGGTTAGGGTTAGGGTTAGGGTTCGGGTTCGGGTTAGTGTTAGGGTTCGTGTTCAGGTTAGCGTTAGGGTTCGGGTTAGGGTTCGGGTTAGGGTTCGGGTTCGGGTTAGGGTTAGGGATAGGGTTAGGGTTCGGGTTCGGGTTCGGGTTAGTGTTAGGGTTCGTGTTCAGGTTAGCGTTAGGGTTCGGGTTCGGGTTAGGGTTAGGGTTCGGGTTAGGGTTAGGGTCGGGTTAGGGGAAGGGTTCGGGTTCGGGTTAGGGTTAGGGTTCGGGTTAGTTTTCGTGTTATGGTTAGGGTTTGGGTTAAGGTTAGGGTTCGGGTTCGGGTTAGGGTTAGGTTTAGGGTTCGGGTTAGGGTTAGGGTTCGGGTTAGGTTTCGGGTTAGGGTTCGTTTTAGCGTTAGGGTTTGGGTTAGGGTTAGGTTTCGGGTTATGATTAGGGTTCCGGTTAGGGTTAGGGTTAGGGTTCGGTTTCGGGTTAGGGTTAGAGTTCGGGTTAGTGTTAGTGTTCGAGTTAGGGTTAGGGTTCGGGTTAGGGTTAAGGTTAGGGCTAGGGTTAGGGTTCGGGTTCAGGTTAGGGTTCGGGTTAGGGTTAGGGTTAGTGTTATGGTTAGGGTTAGGGTTAGGGTTCGGGTTCGGTTTAGGGTTAGTGTTAGGGTTAGTGTTCGGGTTCGGGTTAGGATTCGGGTTCGGGTTAGGGTTAGGGTTCGGGTTCGGTTTAGGGTTAGTGTTAGGGTTAGGGTTCGGGTTAGGGTTAGGGTTCGGGTTAGGGGTAGGGTTCGGGTTCGTGTTAGGGTTAGGGTTAGGGTTCGGGTTAGGCTTAGGGTTAGGGTTCGGGGTAGGGTTCAGGTTAGGGTTAGGGTTAGCTTTAGGGTTCGGGTTAGGGTTAGGGTTAGGGTTAGGGTTCGGTTTAGGGTTAGGGTTAGGGTTAGGGTTTGGGTTAGGGTTCGGGTTAGGGTTAGTTTTAAGGTTCGGGTTAGGGTTAGGGTTAGGGTTAGGGTTAGGGTTCGCGTTAGGGTTCGGTTTAGGTGTCGGTTTAGGGTTAGGGTTAGGTTCGGGTTAGGGTTAGGGTTAGGGTTAGGGTTCAGGTTAGGGTTAGGGTTCGGGTTAGTGTTAGGGTTAGAGTTCGGGTTCGGTTTAGGGTTAGGTTTCGGGTTCGGGTTAGGGTTAGGGTTCAGGTTAGGGTTAGGGTTAGGGTTCGGGTTAGGTTTAGGTTTAGGGTTGGGTTAGGTTTAGGGTTAGGGTTCGGGTTAGGTTTAGGGTTATGGTTAAGTTTAGGGTTCGGGTTAGGTTTAGGGTTAGGGTTAGGGTTCCGGTTAGGGTTACGGTTAGGGTTAGGTTTCGGGTTAGGGTTAGTGTTAGGGTTCGGGTTAGTGTTAGGGTTCGGGATAGGGTTAGGGTTAGGGTTCGGGTTAGGGTTAGGGTTCGGGATAGGGTTAGGGTTAGAGTTCGGGTTAGGGTTAGGGTTCCGGTTAGGGTTAGGGTTAGTGTTCGGGTTAGGGTTAGGGTTAGGTTTGGGGTTCGGTTTAGGGTTAGTGTTAGTTATAGGGTCCGAGTTCTGGTCAGGGTTCGGGTTCGGGTTAGGGTTAGGTTTCGGGTTCGGGTTAGGGTTAGTGTTAGGGTTAGGGTTCGGGTTAGGGTTAGGGTTCGGGTTAGGGGTAGGGTTCGGGTTCGGGTTAGGGTTAGGGTTCGGGTTAGTGTTTGGGTTAGGGTTAGGGGTTAGGGTTAGGTTTAGGGTTCGTGTTAGGGATAGGGTTACGGTTAGGGTTAGGGTTAGGGTTAGTGGTTAGGGTTAGTGTTACCGTTCGGGTTAGGGTTAGGGTTACGGTTAGGTTTAGGTTTCGGGTTAGGGTTAGGGTTAGGGATCGAGTTAGGGTTAGGGTTAGGGTTAGGGTTAGGGTTCGGGTTAGGGTTAGGGTTAGGGTTAGGGTTCCGGTTAGGGTTAGGGTTAGGGTTAGGGTTCGGGTTAGGGTTAGGGTTCCGGTTAGGGTTAGGGTTAGTGCTCTGGTTAGTGTTCGGGTTAGGGTTCGGGTTCGGTTTAGGGTGAGTGTTAGTCATAGTGTCCGGGTTCTGGTCAGGGTTCGGGTTCGGGTTAGGGTTAGGTTTCGGGTTCTGGTTAGGGTTAGTGTTAGGGTTAGGGTTCGGGTTAGTGTTAGCGTTCGGGTTAGGGGTAGGGTTCGGGTTAGTGTTCGGGTTAGGGTTAGGGTTCGGGTTAGGGTTAAGGTTCGGTTTAGGGTTAGTGTTAGGGTTAGGAGGTAGGGTTAGGGTTAGGGTTCGGGTTAGGTTTAGGGTTCGGGTTAGGGTTATGGGTTAGGTTTCGGGTTAAGGTTAGGGTTCGGGGTAGGGTTAGGGTTAGGGTTAGGGTTAGGGTTAGGGTTCGGGTTCGGGTTAGGGTTAGGGTTAAGGTTAGGGTTAGGTTACGGATTAGTGTTAGGGTTCGGGTTCGGGTTAGGGTTAGGGTTAGGGTTAGGGTTCGGGTTAGGGTTAGGGTTCGGGTTAGGGTTAGGGTTAGGGTTCGGGTTAGGGTTAGGGTTAGTGTTAGGGTTAGGTGTTAGGGTTCGGGTTAGGGTTAGTGTTAGGGTTAGGGTTAGGATTAGGGTTAGGGTTCGGGTTCGGGTTAGGGTTAGGTTTAGGGTTAAGGTTAGGGTTAGGGTTCGGATTAGGGTTAGGGGTAGGGTTCGGGTTAGGGTTCGGGTTCGGATTAGGGTTAGGGTTAGGGTTAGGGTTCGGGTTATGGTTAGGTTTAGGGTTAGGGGTTAGGGTTAGGGTTATGGTTCGGATTAGGGTTAGAGTTACGTTTAGGGTTAGGGTTCGGGTTAGGGTTATGGTTAGGTTTCTGGTTAGGGTTAGGTTTAGGGTTATGGTTAGTGGTTAGGGTTAGGGTTACAGTTCGGGTTAGGGTTAGGGTTAGGGTTAGGGTTAGGGTTAGGGTTAGGGTTAGTGTTAGGTTAGGGTTAGGGTTCGTGTTAGGGTTATGGTTAGGGTTAGGTTTAGGGTTAGGGTTAGCGTTCTGGTTAGTGTTAGGGTTCGGGTTCGGGTTAGGGTTAGGGTTAGTGTTAGGGTTAGGGTTCGGATTAGGGTTAGGGGTTAGGGTTAGGGTTCGGGTTAGGGTTAGGGTTAGGGTTCGGGTTAGGGTTCGGGTTAGGGTTAGGGTTAGGGTTAGGGTTCGGGTTCGGGTTAGTGTTAGAGTTAGGGTTTGGTTTAGGGTTAGGTTTAGGGTTAGGGTTAGGGTTAGGGTTAGGGTTAGGGTTCGGGTTAGGGTTAGGGTTCGGGTTAGGGGTCGGGTTAGGGTTAGGGTTAGGGTTCGGGTTAGGGTTAGGGTTAGGGTTAAGGTTCAAGTTAGGGTTAGGGTTCGGGTTAGTGTTAGGGTTAGGGTTCGGGTTCGGGTTAGGGTTAGGATTCGGGTTCGGGTTAGGGTTAGGGTTCGGGTTAGGGTTCGGTTTAGGGTTCGGGTTAGTGTTAGGGTTAGGGTTAGGGTTCGTGTTCGGGGTTAGGGTTATGGTTAGGGTTCGGGTTAGGGTTCGGGTTAGGGTTAGGATTCGGGTTAGGGGTTAGGGTTCGGGTTCGGGTTAGGGTTAGGGTTAGGGTTCCGGTTAAGGTTAGGGTTAGGGTTCGGTTTAGGTTTAGGGTTAGTGGTAGGGTTAGGGTTCGGGTTAGGGTTAGGGTTAGTGTTCGGGTTAGGGTTCGGGTTAGGGTTAGGTTTAGGGTTAGGGTTAGGGTTCGGGTTAGGGTTAAGGTTCGGGTTAGGGTTCGGGTTAGGGTTAGGGTTAGGGTTCGGATTAGGGTTAGGGGTAGGGTTCGGGTTAGGGTTCTGGTTAGTGTTAGGGTTCGGGTAAGGGTTCGGGTTAGGGTTAGGGTTAGGTTTCGGGTTCGGGTTAGGGTTAGGGTTCGGGTTAGGGTAGGGTTCGGGTTCGGGTTAGGGTTCGGGTTAGGCTTAGGGTTAGGGTAAGGTTCGGGTTCGGGGTTAGGGTTAGGGTTCGGGTTAGGGTTCGGGTTAGGGTTAGGATTCGGGTAAGTTTGTTAGGGTTCGGGTTCGGGTTCGGGTTAGGGTTAGGGTTCCGGTTAGGGCTGTGTTAGGGTTCGGGTTCGGGTTAGGGTTAGTGTTCGGGTTAGTGTTAGGGTTCGGGTTAGGGTTAGGGTTCGGGTTAGGGTTAGGGTTAGGCTTAGGGTTCGGTTTCGGGTCAGGGTAAGGGTTAGGGTTCGGGTTAGGGTTAGGGATCGGTTTAGGGTTAGGATTAGGGTTCGGGTTAGGGTTAGGGTTTGGGTTAGGGTTAGATTTCGGGTTAGGGTTAGGGTTCCGGTTAGGGTTAGTGTTAGGGTTCGGGTTCGGGTTCGGGCTAGGGTTAGGGTTCGGGTTAGTGTTAGGGTTAGGGTTAGGGTTAGGGTTAGGTTTAGGGTTTGGGTTAGGGTTAGATTTCGGGTTAGGGTTAGGGTTCCGGTTATGGTTAGTGTTAGGGTTAAGGTTCGGGGTAGTGTTAGGGTTAAGGTTCGGGTTAGGGTTATGGTTACGGTTCGGGTTAGGGTTAGGGTTAGGGTTAGGGTTAGGGTTCGTGTTCGGGTTAGGGTTCGGGTTAGGGTTAGGGTTAGTGTTAGGGTTCGCGTTAGGGTTCGGGATAGGTGTCGGGTTAGGGTTAGGTTTAGGGTTCGGGTTCGGGTTAGGGTTAGGTTTAGGGTTCGTGTTAGGGTTAGGGTTCGGGTTAGGGTTAGGGTTAGGGTTCGGGTTCAGGTTAGGGTTAGGGTTCGGGTTCGATTTAGGGTTCGGGTTAGGGTTAGGGTTAGGGTTAGGGTTCGCTTTCGGGGTTAGGGTTAGGTTTAGGGTTCGGGTTAGGGTTCCGGTTAGGGTTAGGATTCGGGTAAGTGGTTAGGGTTCGGGTTCGGGTTAGGGTTATGGTTAGGGTTCCGGTTAGGGTTAGGGTTAGGGTTAGGGTTCGGGTTAGGGTTAGGGTTAGGGTTAGGGTTCAGGTTAGGGTTAGGGTTAGGGTTCGGGTTAGGGTTCGTGTTAGGCTTAGGGTTAGGGTTAGGGTTAGAGTTCGGGTTAGGGTTAGGGTTCGGGTTAGGGTTAGGTTTAGGGTTCAGGTTAGGTTTAGGGTTAGGGTTCGGGTTAGGGTTAGGGTTACGGTTAAGGTTAGGGTTCGGGTTAGGGTTAGGTTTAGGGTTCGGGTTAGGGTTAGGGTTAGGGTTATGGTTAGGCTTAGGGTTCGGGTTAGGGTTAGGGTTAGGATTAGGGTTAGGGTGAGGGTTAGGGTGAGGGTTAGGGTTAGGGTTCGGGTTAGGGTTAGGGTTAGGGTTAGGGTTAGGGTTCTGGTTAGGGTTAGGGTTCAGGTTAGGGTTAGGGTTAGGGTTAGGGTTCGGATTAGGTTTAGGGGTAGGGTTCGGGTTAGGGTTCGGGTTCGAGTTAGGGTTAGGGTTAGGGTAGGGTTAGGGTTCGGGTTAGGGTTAGGGTTAGGGTTAGGGTTCGGTTTAGGGTTAGGGTTAGGGTTAGGGTTAGGGTTAGGGTTCGGGTTAGGGTTAGGGTTAAGGTTCGGGTTAGGGTTAGGTTTAGGGTTAGGGTTCGTGTTCGGTTTAGGGTTAGGGTTTGGGTTAGGGTTCGGGTTCGTGTTAGGGTTAGGGTTAGGGTTTGGGTTAGGGTTCGGGTTAGGGTTAGGTTTAGGGTTCGGGTTAGGGTTAGGGTTAGGGTTCGGGTTAGGGTTAGGGTTCGGGTTAGGGTTAGGGTTAGGGTTCGGGTTAGTGTTCGGGTTCGGGTTAGGGTTAGGGTTAGGGTTAGCGTTCTGGTTAGGGTTAGGGTTCGGGTTAGGGTTAGGGTTAGGGTTAGGGTTAGGGTTAGTGTTCGGATTAGGGTTAGGGGTAGGGTTCGTGTTCGGGTTCCGGTTCGGGTTAGGGTTAGGGTTAGGGTTAAGGTTAGGGTTAGGGTTAAGTTTAGGGTTAGGGTTAGGGTTCGGTTTAGGGTTAGGGTTAGGTTTCAGGTTAGGGTTCGGGTTAGGGTTAGGGTTAGGGTTATGGTTCCGGTTAGGGTTAGGATTAGGGTTAGGGTTCGGGTTCGGGTTTGGTTTAGGGTTAGGGTTAGGGTTAGGGTTAAGGTTCGGGGTAGGGTTAGGGTTAAGTTTCGGGTTACGGTTAGGGTTAGGGTTAGGGCTAGGGTTCACGTTAGGTTTCGCGTTAGGTGTCGGGTTAGTGTTAGGGTTAGGGTTCGGGTTACGGTTAGGGTTACGGATAGGGTTAGGGTTCGGTTTACGGTTAGGGTTAGGGTTCGGTTTAGGGTTAGGGTTAGGGTTATGGTTAGGGTTAGGGTTCGGGTTAGGGTTTGGGTTAGGGTTCGGGTTAGGGTTAGGGTTAGGGTTCGGGTTAGGGTTCGGGTTCGGGTTAGGGTTAGGGTTAGGGTTCGGGTTTGGGTTAGGGTTAGGGTTAGGGTTTGGTTTAGGGTTAGGGTTAGGGTTAGGGTTAGGGTTAGTGTTAGTGTTAGGGTTCGGGTTAGTGTTAGGGTTCGGGTTAGGGGTCGGGTTAGGGTTAGGGTTAGGTTTCGGGTTAGGGTTAGGGTTAGGGTTAGGTTTCAAGTTAGGGTTAGGGTTCGGGTTAGTGTTAGGGTTAGGGTTCGGGTTCGGGTTAGGGTTAGGGTTCGGGTTCGGGTTAGGGTTAGGTTTAGGTTTAGGGTTCGGGTTCGGGTTTAGGGTTATGGTTAGGGTTCGTGTTAGGGTTCGTGTTAGGGTTAGGATTCGGGTAAGGGGTTAGGGTTCGGGTTCGGGTTAGGGTTAGGGTTAGGGTTAGCGTTCTGGTTAGGGTTAGGGTTCGGGTTAGGGTTAGGGTTAGGGTTAGGGTTAGGGTTAGTGTTCGGATTAGGGTTAGGGGTAGGGTTCGTGTTCGGGTTCCGGTTCGGGTTAGGGTTAGGGTTAGGGTTAAGGTTAGGGTTAGGGTTAAGTTTAGGGTTAGGGTTAGGGTTCGGTTTAGGGTTAGGGTTAGGTTTCAGGTTAGGGTTCGGGTTAGGGTTAGGGTTAGGGTTATGGTTCCGGTTAGGGTTAGGATTAGGGTTAGGGTTCGGGTTCGGGTTAGGTTTAGGGTTAGGGTTAGGGTTAGGGTTAAGGTTCGGGGTAGGGTTAGGGTTAAGTTTCGGGTTACGGTTAGGGTTAGGGTTAGGGCTAGGGTTCACGTTAGGTTTCGCGTTAGGTGTCGGGTTAGGGTTAGGGTTAGGGTTCGGGTTACGGTTAGGGTTACGGATAGGGTTAGGGTTCGGTTTACGGTTAGGGTTAGGGTTCGGTTTAGGGTTAGGGTTAGGGTTATGGTTAGGGTTAGGGTTCGGGTTAGGGTTTGGGTTAGGGTTCGGGTTAGGGTTAGGGTTAGGGTTCGGGTTAGGGTTCGGGTTCGGGTTAGGGTTAGGGTTAGGGTTCGGGTTTGGGTTAGGGTTAGGGTTAGGGTTTGGTTTAGGGTTAGGGTTAGGGTTAGGGTTAGGGTTAGTGTTAGTGTTAGGGTTCGGGTTAGTGTTAGGGTTCGGGTTAGGGGTCGGGTTAGGGTTAGGGTTAGGTTTCGGGTTAGGGTTAGGGTTAGGGTTAGGTTTCAAGTTAGGGTTAGGGTTCGGGTTAGTGTTAGGGTTAGGGTTCGGGTTCGTGTTAGGGTTAGGGTTCGGGTTCGGGTTAGGGTTAGGTTTAGGGTTAGGGTTCGGGTTCGGGTTTAGGGTTATGGTTAGGGTTCGTGTTAGGGTTCGGGTTAGGGTTAGGATTCGGGTAAGGGGTTAGGGTTCGGGTTCGGGTTAGGGTTAGGGTTCGGGTTAGGGTTAGGGTTAGGGTTCGGGTTAGGGTTCGGGTTAGGGTTAGGGTTAGGTTTCGGTTAGGGTGAGGGTTAGGGTTAGGGTTCGGTATAGGTTTAGGGTTAGAGTTAGGGTTCTGGTTAGGGTTAGGTTTCGGGTTAGGGTTAGGGTTAGGGTTAGGGTTCGGATTAGGGTTAGGGGTATGATTCGGTTTAGGGTTCGGGTTCGAGTTAGGGTTAGGGTTAGGTTTAGGGTTAGGGTTCGGGTTAGGGTTAGGGTTAGGGTTAGGGTTCGGTTTAGGGTTAGGGTTAGGGTTAGGGTTAGGGTTAGGGTTAGGGTTCGGGTTAGGGTTAGGGTTCGGGTTCGGGTTAGGGTTAGGTTTAGGTTTAGGGTTCGTGTTCGGTTTAGGGTTAGGGTTTGGGTTAGGGTTCGGGTTCGTGTTAGGGTTAGGGTTAGGGTTAGGTTTAGGGTTCGGGTTAGGGTTAGGGTTAGGGTTCGGGTTAGGGTTAGGGTTAGGGTTCGGGTTAGATTTAAGGTTCGGGTTAGGGTTAGGGTTAGGGTTCGGGTTAGTGTTCGGGTTCGGGTTAGGGTTAGGGTTAGGTTTAGCGTTCTGGTTAGGGTTAGGGTTAGGGTTAGATTTAAGGTTAGGGTTAGGGTTAGGGTTCGGGTTAGGGTTAGGGTTAGGGTTCAGGTTAGGTTTCGGGTTAGGTGTCGGGTTAGGTTTAGGGATCGGGTTACGGTTAGGGTTACGGTTAGGGTTAGGGTTCGGGTTAGGGTTAGGGTTAGGGTTAGGGTTAGGGTTCGGTTTAGGGTTAGGGTTAGGGTTCGGGTTAGGTTTCGGGTTAGGGTTAGGGTTAGGGTTAGGGTTCGGGTTTGGGTTTGGGTTAGGGTTAGGGTTAGGGTTTGGTTTAGGGTTAGGGTTAGGGTTAGGTTTAGGGTTAGTGTTAGGGTTAGGGTTCGGGTGAGGGTTAGGGTTCGGGTTAGGGGTCGGGTTAGGATTAGGGTTAGGGTTCGGGTTAGGGTTAGGGTTAGGGTTAGGGTTCAAGTTAGGGTTAGGGTTCGGCTTAGTGTTAACGTTAGGGTTCGGGTTCGGGTTAGGGTTAGGGTTCGGGTTCGGGTTAGGGTTAGGGTTCGGGTTAGGGTTCGGGTTCGTGTTAGGGTTAGGTTTAGGTTTAGGGTTCGGGTTCGGGGTTAGGGTTATGGTTAGGGTTCGGGTTAGGGTTCGTGTTAGGGTTAGGATTCGGGTAAGGGTTTAGGGTTCAGGTTCGGGTTAGGGTTAGGGTTAGGGTTCCGGTTAAGGTTAGAGTTAGGGTTCTGTTTAGGGTTAGGGTTAAGTTTAGGGTTAGGGTTCGGGTTAGGGTTAGGGTTAGTGTTCGGGTTAGGGTTCGGGTTAGGGTTAGGGTTAGGGTTAGGGTTAGGGTTAGGGTTCGGGTTAGGGTTAGGGTTAGGGTTAGGGTTAGGTTTAGGGTTCGGATTAGGGTTAGGGGTAGGGTTCGGGTTCGGGTTAGGGTTAGGGTTAGGGTTAGGTTTAGGGTTCGTGTTAGGGTTAGGTTTAGGGTTAGGGTTAGGGTTTAGGGTTAGGGTTAACGTTCGGGTTAGGGTTAGGGTTAGGGTTAGGGTTAGGGTTAGTGTTAGGTTTAGGGTTAGGGTTCGGGTTAGGGTTAGGGTTAGGGTTAGGTTTAGGGTTCGGGTTAGCGTTCTGGTTAGTGTTAGGGTTCGGGTTAGGGTTAGGGTTAGGGTTAGTGTTAGTGTTAGGGTTCGGATTAGGGTTAGGGGTTAGGGTTAGGGTTCGGGTTAGGGTTAGGGTTAGGGTTCGGGTTAGGGTTAGGGTTCGGGTTAGGGTTCGGGTTAGGGTTCGGGTTAGGGTTAGGGTTAGGGTTAGGGTTCGGGTTCGGGGTTAGGGTTATGGTTAGGGTTCGGGTTAGGGTTCGGGTTAGGGTTAGGATTCGGGTAAGGTGTTAGGGTTCGGGTTCGGGTTAGGGTTAGGGTTAGGGTTCCAGTTAAGGTTAGGGTTAGGGTTCGGTTTAGGTTTAGGGTTAGTGTTAGGGTTAGGGTTCGGGTTAGGGTTAGGGTTAGTGTTCGGGTTAGGGTTCGGGTTAGGGTTAGGTTTAGGGTTAGGGTTAGGGTTCGGGTTAGGGTTAAGGTTCGGGTTAGGGTTCGGGTTAGGGTTAGGGTTAGGGTTCGGATTAGGGTTAGGGGTAGGGTTCGGGTTAGGGTTCGGGTTAGGGTTAGGGTTCGGGTTAGGGTTCGGGTTAGGGTTAGGGTTAGGGTTCGGGTTCGGGTTAGGGTTAGGGTTCGGGTTAGGGTAGGGTTCGGGTTCGGGTTAGGGTTCGGGTTAGGCTTAGGTTTAGGGTTAAGGTTCGGGTTAGGGTTCGGGTTAGGGTTAGGATTCGGGTAAAGTTGTTAGGGTTCGGGTTCGGGTTAGGGTTAGGGTTAGGGTTCCGGTTAGGGCTGTGTTAGTGTTCGGGTTCGGGTTAGGGTTAGTGTTCGGGTTAGTGTTAGGGTTCGGGTTAGGGTTAGTGTTCGGGTTAGGGTTAGGGTTAGGCTTAGGGTTCGGTTTCGGGTTAGGGTTAGGGTTAGTGTTCGGGTTAGGGTTAGGGATCGGTTTAGGGTTAGGGTTAGGGTTCGGGTTAGGGTTAGGGTTTGGGTTAGGGTTAGATTTCGGGTTAGGGTTAGGGTTCCGGTTAGGGTTAGTGTTAGGGTTCGGGTTCGGGTTAGGGTTAGGGTTCGGGTTAGTGTTAGGGTTAGGGTTAGGGTTAGGGTTAGGGTTAGGGTTCAGGTTAGGGTTCGGGTTAGTGTTAGGTTTAGGGTTAGGGTTAGGGTTAGGGTTAGGGTTCGGGTTAGGGTTAGGTTTAGGTTTAGGGTTAGTGTTAGGGTTAAGGTTCGGCGTAGTGTTAGGGTTAAGGTTCGGGTTAGGGTTATGGTTAGGGTTCGGGTTAGGGTTAGGGTTAGGGTTAGGGTTAGGGTTCGTGTTCGGGTTAGGGTTCGGGTTAGGGTTAGGGTTAGGGTTAGGGTTAGGGTTAGGTTTAGGGTTCGCGTTAGGGTTCGGGATAGGTGTCGGGTTAGGGTTAGGTTTAGGGTTCGGGTTCGGGTTAGGGTTAGGTTTAGGGTTCGTGTTAGGGTTAGGGTTCGGGTTAGGGTTAGGGTTAGGGTTTGGGTTCGGGTTAGGGTTAGGGTTCGGGTTCGTGTTAGGGTTCGGGTTAGGGTTAGAGTTAGGGTTCGGTTTCGTGGTTAGGGTTAGGTTTAGGGTTCGGGTTAGGGTTCGGGTTAGGGTTAGGATTCGGGTAAGGGGTTAGGGTTCTTGTTCGGGTTAGGGTTAGGGTTAGGGATCCGGTTAGGGTTAGGGTTAGGGTTAGGGTTCGGGTTAGGGTTAGGGTTAGGGCTAGGGTTCAGGTTAGGGTTAGGGTTAGGGTTCTGGTTAGGGTTCGTGTTAGGCTTAGGGTTAGGGTTAGGGTTAGAGTTCGGGTTAGGGTTAGGGTTCGGGTTAGGGTTAGGTTTCGGGTTCGGGTTAGGGTTAGGGTTAGGGTTCGGGTTAGGGTTA
>JAVLSZ010000027.1:46502500-46505000 GCA_032313775.1 Urocyon cinereoargenteus | reverse complement strand
TAGGGTTCGGGTTCGGGTTCGGGTTAGGGTTAGGGTTAGGGTTAGGGTTAGGGTTCGGGTTAGGGTTAGGGTTAGGGTTAGGGGTTAGGGTTAGCGTTAGGGTTCGGGTTAGGGTTAGGGTTACGGTTAGGGTTAGGGTTCAGGTTAGGGTTAGGGTAGGGTTCCGGTTAGGGTTAGGGTTAGGGTTATGGTTAGGATTAGGGTTCGGGTTAGGGTTAGGGTTAGGGTTAGGGTTCGGGTTAGGGTTAGGGTTAGGGTTCGGGTTAGGGTTCGGGTTAGGGTTAGGGTTCGGGTTAGGGTTCGGGTTAGGGTTAGGGTTAGGGTTAGGTTTCGGTTTAGGGTTGGGTTAGGGTTAGGGTTAGGGTTAGGGTTAGGATTAGGGTTAGGGTTCGTGTTAGGGTTAGGGTTAGGGTTAGGGTTAGGGTTCGGGTTAGGGTTAGGGTTCGGGTTAGGGTTAGGGTTAGGGTTAGGGTTAGGGTTAGGTTTCGGGTTATGGTTCGGGTTCGGGTTAGGGTTAGGGTTAGGGTTAGCGTTCTGGTTAGTGTTAGGGTTCGGGTTAGGGTTAGGGTTAGGGTTAGGGTTAGGGTAAGGGTTCGAATTAGGGTTAGGGGTAGAGTTCGGGTTAGGGTTCCGGTTCGGTTTAGGGTTAGGGTTAATGTTAGGGTTAGTGTTAGGTTTCGGGTTAGGGTTAGGGTTAGGGTTCAGGTTAGGGTTCGGGTTAGGGTTAGGGTTAGGGTTCTGGTTATGGTTAGGATTAGGGTTGGGTTTCGGGATCGGGTTATGTTTAGGGTTAGGGTTAGGGTTAGGGTTAAGGTTCGGGGTAGGGTTAGGGTTAAGGTTCGGGTTAGGGTTAGGGTTAGGGTTCGGGTTAGGCTTAGGTTTAGGGTTAGGGTTAGGGTTCGGGTTAGGGTTAGGGTTCGGGTTAGGGTTAGGTTTAGGGTTCGGGTTAGGGCTAGGGTTAGGGTTCGGGTTAGTGTTAGGTTTACGGTTAAGGTTAGGGTTCGGGTTAGGGTTAGGGTTAGGGTTCGGGTTAGGGTTAGGGTTAGGGTTATGGTAATGGTTAGGGTTCGGTTTAGGGTTAGGGTTAGGGTTAGGTTTAGGGTTCGGGTTAGGGTTCGGGTTAGGGTTAGGGTTAGGGTTAGGGTTAGGGTTAGGGTTAGGGTTAGGGTTCGGATTAGGGTTAGGGGTAGGGTTCGGGTTAGGGTTCGGGTTCGAGTTAGGGTTAGGGTTAGGTTTAGGGTTAGGGTTCGGGTTCGGGTTCGGGTTAGGGTTAGGGTTAGGGGTTAGGGTTAGGGTTACCATTCGGGTTAGTGTTAGGGTTAGGGTTAGGGTTTGGTTTCGGGTTAGGGTTAGGGTTAGGGTTAGGGTTAGGGTTCGGGTTCGGGTTAGGGTTAGGGTTCGGGTTAGGGTTAGGGTTAGTGTTCAGGTTAGGGTTCGGGTTAGGGTTAGGTTTAGGGGTAGGGTTCGGGTTAGGGTTAGGGTTAGGGTTAGGGTTAGGGTTCGGGTTAGGCTTAGGTTTAGGTTTAGGTTTAGGGTTAGGGTTAAGGTTCGGGCTAGGGTTAGAGTTAAGGTTCGGGTTAGGGTTAGGGTTAGGGTTAGGGTTCGCGTTAGGGTTCGGGTTAGGTGTCGGGTTAGGGTTAGGGTTAGGGTTCGGTTTAGGGTTACGGTTAGGTCAGGGTTCGGGTTAGGGTTGGGGTTAGGTTTAGGGTTAGAGTTAGGGTTCGGGTTAGCGTTAGGGTTCGGGTTAGGTTTCGGGTTAGAGTTAGGATTCGGGTAAGGGGTTAGGGTTCGGGTTCGGGGTAGGGTTAGGGTTAGGGTTCAGGTTAAGGTTAGGGTTAGGGTTCAGGTTAGGGTTAGGGTTAGGTTTAGGGTTACGGTTAGGGTTAGGGTTAGGGTTAGGTTCGTGTTCGGGTTTGGGTTCGGTTTAGGGTTCTGGTTAGGGTTCGGGTTATGGTTAGGGTTAGGGTTAGGGTACGGGTTAGGGTTAGGGTTAGGGTACGGGTTAGGGTTAGTGTTAGGGTTAGGGTATGGGTTAGGGTTAGGGTTAGGGTTAAGGTTCGGAGTAGGGTTAGGGTTAAGGTTCGGGTTAGGGTTCGGGTTAGGGTTAGGGTTAGGGTTTGGGTTAGGGTTAGGTTTAGGGTTAGGGTTCAGGTTAGGGTTCGGGTTCGGGTTAGGGTTAGGGTTCGGGTTAGGGTTAGGGTTCGGGTTAGGGTTCGGGTTAGGGTTAGGGTTAGGGTTAGGGTTTGGGTTAGGGTTAGGGTTCGGGTTAGGGTTAGGATTCCGGTTAGGGTTAGGGTTAGGGTTCGGGTTCGGGTTAGGGTTAGGGTTCGGGTTAGTGTTAGGGTTAGGGTTAGGGTTAGGGTTCGGGTTAGGGTTAGGGTTAGGGTTAGGGTTCGGGTTCGGGATACGGTTCGGGTTAGGTTTAGGGTTAGTGTTAGGGTTAGGGTTAGGGTTCGGGTTCGGGTTCTGGTTAGGGTTAGGTTTAGGGTTAGAGTTAGGG
>JAVLSZ010000027.1:46485000-46487500 GCA_032313775.1 Urocyon cinereoargenteus | reverse complement strand
CGGGTTAGGGTTAGGGTTAGGGTTAGGGTTAGGGTTCGGGTTAGGGTTAGGGTTAGGGTTAGGGGTTAGGGTTAGGGTTAGGGTTCGGGTTAGGGTTAGGGTTACGGTTAGGGTTAGGGTTCAGGTTAGGGTTAGGGTAGGGTTCCGGTTAGGGTTAGGGTTAGGGTTATGGTTAGGTTTAGGGTTCGGGTTAGGGTTAGGGTTAGGGTTAGGGTTCGGGTTAGGGTTAGGGTTAGGGTTCGGGTTAGGGTTCGGGTTAGGGTTAGGGTTCGGGTTAGGGTTCGGGTTAGGGTTAGGGTTAGGGTTAGGTTTCGGTTTAGGGTTGGGTTAGGGTTAGGGTTAGGGTTAGGGTTAGGTTTTGGGTTAGGGTTCGTGTTACGGTTAGGGTTAGGGTTAGGGTTCGGGTTAGGGTTAGGGTTCGGGTTAGGGTTAGGGTTCGGGTTAGGGTTAGGGTTAGGGTTCGGGTTATGGTTCGGGTTCGGGTTAGGGTTAGGGTTAGGGTTAGCATTCTGGTTAGTGTTAGGGTTCGAGTTAGGGTTAGGGTTAGTGTTAGGGTTTGGGTTAGGGTAAGGGTTCGAATTAGGGTTAGGGGTAGAGTTCGGGTTAGGGTTCCGGTTCGGGTTAGGGTTAGGGTTAGGTTTAGGTTTAGGGTTAGGGTTAATGTTAGGGTTAGGGTTAGGTTTCGGGTTATGGTTAGGGTTAGGGTTCAGGTTAGGGTTCGGGTTAGGGTTAGGGTTAGGGTTCCGGTTATGGTTAGGATTAGGGTTGGGGTTCGGGATCGGGTTATGTTTAGGGTTAGGGTTAGGGTTAGGGTTAAGGTTCGGGGTAGGGTTAGGGTTAAGGTTCGGGTTAGGGTTAGGGTTAGGGTTCGGGTTAGGCTTAGGTTTAGGGTTAGGGTTAGGGTTCGGGTTAGGGTTAGGGTTCGGGTTAGGTTTAGGTTTAGGGTTCGGGTTAGGGCTAGGGTTAGGGTTCGGGTTAGTGTTAGGTTTACGGTTAAGGTTAGGGTTCGGGTTAGGGTTAGGGTTAGGGTTCGGGTTAGGGTTAGGGTTAGGGTTATGGTTATGGTTAGGGTTCGGTTTATGGTTAGGGTTAGGGTTAGTTTTAGGGTTCGGGTTAGGGTTCGGGTTAGGTTTAGGGTTAGGGTTAGGGTTAGGGTTCGGATTAGGGTTAGGGATAGGGTTCGGGTTAGGGTTCGGGTTCGAGTTAGGGTTAGGGTTAGGGTTAGGGTTAGGGTTCGGGTTCGGGTTCGAGTTCGGGTTAGGGTTAGGGTTAGGGTTCGGGTTAGGGTTAGGGTTACGGTTAAAGTTAGGGTTCGGGTTAGGGATAGGGTTAGGGTTGGGGTTAGGGTTAGTGTTAGGGTTATGGTTACGGTTAGTGTTCAGGTTAGGGTTAGGTTTAGGTTTAGGATTAGGGTTAGGGTTAAGGTTCGGGTTAGGGTTAGGGTTAAGGTTCGGGTTAGGGTTAGAGTTTGGGTTAGGTTTCGGGTTAGGGTTAGGGTTCGCGTAGGGTTAGGGTTCGGATTAGGGTTAGTGTTAGTGTTAGGGTTAGGGTTCGGGTTCGGGTTAGGGTTAGGTTTCGGGTTACGGTAAGGGTTGGGGTTAGGGTTCGGGTTAGGGTTAGGGTTAGGGTTAGGGTTAGGGTTAGGGTTAAGGTTCGGGGTAGGGTTAGGGTTAAGGTTCGGGTTAGGGTTAGGGTTAGGATTAGGGTTAGGTTTCGGGTTAGGGTTAGGTTTAGGGTTAGGGTTCGCGTTAGGGTTCGGGTTCGGGTTAGGGTAAGGGTTAGGGTTCGGGTTAGGGTTAGGGTTCGGTTTAGGGTTCGGGTTAGGTTTCGGGTTAGGGTTAGGGTTTGCGTTAGGGTTAGGTTTCGGGTTAGGGTTAGGATTCCGGTTAGGGTTAGGGTTAGGGTTCGGGTTCGGGTTAGGGTTAGGGTTCGGGTTAGTGTTAGGGTTAGGGTTAGGGTTAGGGTTCGGGTTAGGGTTAGGGTTAGTGTTAGGGTTCGGGTTCGCGTTAGGGTTCGGGTTAGGGTTAGGGTTAGTGTTAGTGTTAGGGTTAGGGTTCGGTTTCGGGTTCGGGTTAGGGTTAGGGTTAGGGTTAGGGTTAGGTTTCGGGTTAGGGTTAGGGTTAGGGTTCGGGTTAGGGTTAGGGTTAGGTTTCGGGTTACGGTAAGGGTTAGGGTTAGGGTTCGGGTTAGGGTTAGGTTTAGGGTTAGGGTTAGGGTTAGGGTTAAGGTTCGGGGTTGGGTTAGGGTTAAGGTTCGGGTTAGGGTTAGGGTTAGGGTTAGTGTTCGGTTTAGGGTTCGGGTTAGGGTTAGGGTTCGGATCAGGGTTAGGGGTAGGGTTCGGGTTAGGGTTCGGGTTCGGGTTAGGGTTAGGGTTCGGATTAGGGTTAGGGGTAGGGTTCGGGTTAGGTTTAGGGTTAGGGTTAGGGGTTAGGGTTAGGGTTACCGTTCGGGTTAGGGTTAGGGTTAGGGTTAGGGTTAGTGTTAGGTTTAGGGTTAGGGT
>JAVLSZ010000027.1:46470000-46475000 GCA_032313775.1 Urocyon cinereoargenteus | reverse complement strand
AGGTTTCGGGTTAGGGATAAGGTTCGGGTTAGGGTTAGGCTTAGGGTTCGGGTTAGGTTTAGGTTTAGGGTTAGCGTTCTGGTTAGTGTTAGGGTTCGGGTTAGGGTTAGTGTTAGGGTTAGGTTTAGTGTTAGGGTTAGGGTTCGGATTAGGGTTAGGGGTTAGGGTTAGGGTTCGGGTTAGGGTTAGGGTTAGGGTTCGGGTTAGGGTTCGGGTTAGGGTTAGGTTTAGGGTTCGGGTTAGGGTTCGGGTTAGGGTTAGGTTTAGGGTTCGGTTTTGGGTTAGGGTTAGGGTTAGGGTTTGGTTTAGGGTTAGGGTTAGGGTTACGGTTAGGATTCGGGTACGGGTTAGGGTTAGGGTTCGGGTTAGGGTTCGGGATAGGGTTAGGTTTAGTGTTAGGGATCGGGTTTGGGGTTAGGGTTATGGTTAGGGTTCGGGTTAGGGTTCGGGTTAGGGTTAGGATTCGGGTAAGGAGTTAGGGTTCGGGTTCAGGTTAGGGTTAGGGTTAGGGTTCCGGTTAAGGTTAGGGTTAGGGTTCTGTTTAGGGTTAGGGTTAGTTTTAGGGTTAGGGTTCGGGTTAGGGTTAGGGTTAGTGCTCGGTTTAGGGTTCGGGTTAGGGTTAGGGTTAGGGTTAGGGTTAGGGTTAGGGTTAGGGTTCGGGTTCTGGTTAGGGTTAGGGTTAGGGTTAGGGTTCGGATTAGGGTTAGGGGTAGGGTTCGGGTTAGGGTTCGGGTTCGGGTTAGGCTTAGGGTTAGGGTTAGGTTTAGGGTTCGTGTTAGGGTTAGGTTTAGGGTTAGGGTTAGGGGTTAGGGTTAGGGTTACCGTTCGGGTTAGGGTTAGGGTTAGGGTTCGGTTTAGGGTTAGGATTAGGGTGAGGGTTAAGGTTCGGGTTAGGGTTAGGGTTAAGGTTCGGGTTAGGGTTAAGGTTAGGGTGAGGGTTCGTGTTCGGTTTAGGGTTAGGGTTTGGGTTAGGGTTCGGGTTCGGGTTCCGGTTAGGGTTAGGGTTAGGGTTCGGGTTAGGGTTAGGGTTAGGGTTAGGGTTCGTGTTAGGGTTAGGGTTAGGGTTCGGGTTAGGGTTAGGGTTCGGGTTAGGGTTAGGGTTAGGTTTCGGGTTAGGGTTCGGGTTCGGGTTCGGGTTGGGGTTAGGGTTAGCGTTCTGGTTAGTGTTAGGGTTCGGGTTAGGGTTAGGGTTAGTGTTAGGGTTAGTGTTAGGGTTAGGGTTCGGATTAGGGTTAGAGGTAGAGTTCGGGTTAGGGTTCCGGTTCGAGTTAGGGTTAGGGTTAGGTTTAGGGTTAGGGTTAGGGTTAAGGTTAGGGTTAGGGTTAGGTTTCGGGTTAGGCTTAGGGTTAGGGTTCAGGTTAGGGTTCGAGTTAGGGTTAGGGTTAGGGTTCCGGTTAGGGTTAGGAGTAGGGTTGGGGTTCGGTCTCGGGTTAGGTTCAGGGTTAGGGTTAGGGTTAGGGTTAAGGTTCGGGGTCGGGTTAGGTTTAAGTTTCGGGTTAGGGTTAGGGTTAGGGTTCGGGTTAGGCTTAGGGTTAGGGTTAGGGTTTGGGTTTGGGTTAGTGTTAGGGTTCGGGATAGGGTTAGGTTTAGGGTTCGGGTTAGGGATAGGGTTCGGGTTAGGGTTAGGCTTAGGGTTCGGGTTAGGGTTAGGGTTAGGGTTCGGGTTAGGGTTAGGGTTACGGTTAAAGTTAGGGTTCGGGTTAGGGATAGGGTTAGGGTTGGGGTTAGGGTTAGGGTTAGGGTTATGGTTACGGTTAGTGTTCAGGTTAGGGTTAGGTTTAGGGTTAGGATTAGGGTTAGGGTTAAGGTTCGGGTTAGGGTTAGGGTTAAGGTTCGGGTTAGGGTTAGAGTTTGGGTTAGGTTTCGGGTTAGGGTTAGGGTTCGAGTTAGGGTTAGGGTTCGGGTTAGGGTTAGTGTTAGTGTTAGGGTTAGGGTTCGGGTTAGGGTTAGGGTTAGGTTTCGGGTTACGGTAAGGGTTAGGGTTAGGGTTCGGGTTAGGTTTAGGGTTAGGTTTAGGGTTAGGGTTAGGGTTAAGGTTCGGGGTAGGGTTAGGGTTAAGGTTCGGGTTAGGGTTAGGGTTAGGATTAGGGTTAGGGTTCGGGTTAGGGTTAGGTTTAGGGTTAGGGTTCGCGTTAGGGTTCGGGTTCGGGTTAGGGTTAGGGTTAGGGTTCGGGTTAGGGTTAGGTTTCGGTTTAGTGTTCGGGTTAGGGTTCGGGTTAGGGTTAGGGTTTGCGTTAGGGTTAGGGTTCGGGTTAGGGTTAGGGTTCGGGTTAGTGTTAGGGTTAGGGTTAGGGTTAGGGTTCGGGTTAGGGTTAGGGTTAGGGTTAGGGTTCGGGTTCGGGTTAGGGTTCGGGTTAGGGTTAGGGTTAGTGTTAGTGTTAGGGTTAGGGTTCGGGTTCGGGTTCGGGGTAGGGTTAGGGTTAGGTTTAGGGTTAGGGTTCGGGTTAGGGTTAGGGTTAGGGTTAGGGGTTAGGGTTAGGGTTAGGGTTCGGGTTAGGGTTAGGGTTACGGTTAGGGTTAGGGTTCAGGTTAGGGTTAGGGTAGGGTTCCGGTTAGGGTTAGGGTTAGGGTTATGGTTAGGGTTAGGGTTCGGGTTAGGGTTAGGGTTAGGGTTAGGGTTCGGGTTAGGGTTAGGGTTAGGGTTCGGGTTAGGGTTCGGGTTAGGGTTAGGGTTCGGGTTAGGGTTCGGGTTAGGGTTAGGGTTAGGGTTAGGTTTCGGTTTAGGGTTGGGTTAGGGTTAGGGTTAGGGTTAGGGTTAGGGTTAGGGTTAGGGTTCGTGTTAGGGTTAGGGTTAGGGTTAGGGTTAGGGTTCGGGTTAGGGTTAGGGTTAGGGTTCGGGTTAGGGTTAGGGTTCGGGTTAGGGTTAGGGTTAGGGTTCGGGTTATGGTTCGGGTTCGGGTTAGGGTTAGGGTTAGGGTTAGCGTTCTGGTTAGTGTTAGGGTTCGGGTTAGGGGTAGGGTTAGGGTTAGGGTTAGGGTTGGGGTAGGGTTCGGGTTAGGGTTCCGGTTCGGGTTAGGGTTAGGGTTAGGTTTAGGGTTAGGGTTAGGGTTAAGGTTAGGGTTAGGGTTAGGGTTCGGGTTAGGGTTAGGGTTAGGGTTCAGGTTAGGGTTCGGGTTAGGGTTAGGTTTAGGGTTAGGGTTCGCGTTAGGGTTCGGGTTCGGGTTAGGGTTAGGGTTAGGGTTCAGGTTAGGGTTCGGGTTAGGGTTAGGGTTAGGGTTCCGGTTATGGTTAGGATTAGGGTTGGGGTTCGGGATCGGGTTATGTTTAGGGTTAGGGTTAGGGTTAGGGTTAAGGTTCGGGGTAGGGTTAGGGTTAAGGTTCGGGTTAGGGTTAGGGTTAGGTTTAGGGTTAGGGTTCGGGTTAGGGTTACGGTTAGGTCAGGGTTCGGGTTAGGGTTCGGGTTAGAGTTAGGATTCGGGTAAGGGGATAGGGTTCGGGTTCGGGGTAGGGTTCGGGTTAGGGTTAGGTTTAGGGTTCGGGTTAGGGCTAGGGTTAGGGTTCGGGTTAGTGTTAAGTTTACGGTTAAGGTTAGGGTTCGGGTTAGGGTTAGGGTTAGGGTTCGGGTTAGGGTTAGGGTTAGGGTTATGGTTATGGTTAGGGTTCGGTTTAGGGTTAGGGTTAGGGTTAGGTTTAGGGTTCGGGTTAGGGTTCGGGTTAGGGTTAGGGTTAGGGTTAGGGTTAGGGTTAGGGTTCGGATTAGGGTTAGGGGTAGGGTTCGGGTTAGGGTTCGGGTTCGAGTTAGGGTTAGGGTTAGGGTTAGGGTTAGGGTTCGGGTTCGGGTTCGGGTTAGGGTTAGGGTTAGGGGTTAGGGTTAGGGTTACCGTTCGGGTTAGTGTTAGGGTTAGGGTTAGGGTTAGGTTTCGGGTTAGGGTTAGGGTTAGGGTTAGGGTTAGGGTTCGGGTTCGGGTTAGGGTTACGTTTCGGGTTAGTGTTAGGGTTAGTGTTCAGGTTAGGGTTCGGGTTAGGGTTAGGTTTAGGGTTAGGGTTCGGGTTAGGGTTAGGGTTAGGGTTAGGGTTAGGGTTCGGGTTAGGCTTAGGTTTAGGTTTAGGTTTAGGGTTAGGGTTAAGGTTCGGGGTAGGGTTAGAGTTAAGGTTCGGGTTAGGGTTAGGGTTAGGGTTAGGGTTAGGGTTCGGTTTAGGGTTACGGTTAGGTCAGGGTTCGGGTTAGGGTTCGGGTTAGAGTTAGGATTCGGGTAAGGGGTTAGGGTTCGGGTTCGGGGTAGGGTTAGGGTTAGGGTTCCGGTTAAGGTTAGGGTTAGGGTTCAGGTTAGGGTTAGGGTTAGGTTTAGGGTTAGGGTTAGGGTTAGGGTTAGGGTTAGGGTTCGTGTTCGGGTTTGGGTTCGGTTTAGGCTTCTGGTTAGGTTTCGGGTTAGGGTTAGTGTTAGTGTTCGGGTTAGGGTTAGGGTTAGGGTTAGGGTTCGGTTTAGGGTTAGGGTTAGGGTTAGGGTTAGGGTTAGGGTTAGGGTTCGGGTTAGGGTTAGGGTTAAGTTTCGGGTTAGGGTTAGGGTTAGGGTGAGGGTTCGTGTTCGGTTTAGGGTTAGGGTTTGGGTTAGGGTTCGGGTTCGGGTTAGGGTTAGGGTTAGGGTTCGGGTTAGGGTTAGGGTTAGGTTTAGGGTTAGGGTTCGGCTAGGGTTAGGGTTCGGGTTAGGGTTAGGTTTCGGGTTAGGGTTAGGGTTAGGGTTCGGGTTAAGGTTCGGGTTCGGGTTAGGGTTAGGGTTAAGGTTAGCGTTCTGGTTAGTGTTAGGGTTCGGGTTAATGTTAGGGTTAGGGTTAGGGTTAGGGTTAGGGTTAGGGTAAGGGTTCGGATTAGGGTTAGGGGTAGAGTTCGGGTTAGGGTTCCGGTTCGGGTTAGGGTTAGGTTTAGGTTTAGGTTTAGGGTTAGGGTTAAGGTTAGGGTTAGGGTTAGGGTTCGGGTTAGGGTTAGGTTTAGGGTTCAGGTTAGGGTTAGGGTTAGGGTTCGGGTTAGGGTTAGGGTTACGGTTAGGGTTAGGGTTCAGGTT
>JAVLSZ010000027.1:46460000-46462500 GCA_032313775.1 Urocyon cinereoargenteus | reverse complement strand
GTTCGGGTTAGGGTTAGACTTTGGGTTAGGTTTCGGGTTAGTGTTAGGGTTCGAGTTAGGGTTAGGGTTCGTGTTAGTGTTAGTGTTAGTGTTAGGGTTAGGGTTAGGTTTCGGGTTACGGTAAGGGTTAGGGCTAGGGTTCGGGTTAGGGTTAGGGTTAGATTTAGGGTTAGGGTTAGGGTTAAGGTTCAGGGTAGGGTTAGGGTTAAGGTTCGGGTTAGGGTTAGGGTTAGGATTAGGGTTAGGGTTCGGGTTAGGGTTAGGTTTAGGGTTAGGGTTCGCGTTAGGGTTCGGGTTCGGGTTAGGGTTAGGGTTAGGGTTCGGGTTAGGGTTAGTGTTCGGTTTAGGGTTCGGGTTAGGGTTCGGGTTAGGGTTAGGGTTTGCGTTAGGGTTAGGGTTCGGGTTAGGGTTAGGATTCCGGTTAGGGTTAGGGTTAGGGTTCGGGTTCGGGTTAGGGTTAGGGTTAGGATTCCGGTTAGGGTTAGGGTTAGGGTTCGGGTTCGGGTTAGGGTTAGGGTTCGGGTTAGTGTTAGGGTTAGGGTTAGGGTTAGGGTTCGGGTTAGGGTTAGGGTTAGGGTTAGGGTTCGGGTTCGGGTTAGGGTTCGGGTTAGGGTTAGGGTTAGTGTTAGTGTTAGGGTTAGGGTTCGGGTTCGGGTTCGGGTTAGGGTTAGGGTTAGGGTTAGGGTTAGAGTTCGGGTTAGGGTTAGGGTTAGGGTTAGGGGTTAGGGTTAGGGTTAGGGTTCGGGTTAGGGTTAGGGTTACGGTTAGGGTTAGGGTTCAGGTTAGGGTTAGGGTAGGGTTCCGGTTAGGGTTAGGGTTAGGGTTATGGTTAGGGTTAGGGTTCGGGTTAGGGTTAGGGTTCGGGTTAGGGTTCGGGTTAGGGTTAGGGTTAGGGTTAGGTTTCGGTTTAGGGTTGGGTTAGGGTTAGGGTTAGGGTTAGGGTTAGGGTTAGGGTTAGGGTTCGGGTTATGGTTCGGGTTCGGGTTAGGGTTAGGGTTAGGGTTAGCGTTCTGGTTAGTGTTAGGGTTCGGGTTAGGGTTAGGGTTAGGGTTAGGGTTAGGGTTAGGGTAAGGGTTCGAATTAGGGTTAGGGGTAGAGTTCGGGTTAGGGTTCCGGTTCGGGTTAGGGTTAGGGTTAGGTTTAGTTTTAGGTTTAGGGTTAATGTTAGGGTTAGGGTTAGGTTTCGGGTTAGGGTTAGGTTTAGGGTTGACTTAGGGTTCGGGTTAGGGTTAGGGTTAGGGTTCCGGTTATGGTTAGGATTAGGGTTGGGGTTCGGGATCGGGTTATGTTTAGGGTTAGGGTTAGGGTTAGGGTTAAGGTTCGGGGTAGGGTTAGGGTTAAGGTTCGGGTTAGGGTTAGGGTTAGGGTTCGGGTTAGGCTTAGGTTTAGGGTTAGTGTTAGGGTTCGGGTTAGGGTTAGGGTTCGGGTTAGGGTTAGGTTTAGGGTTCGGGTTAGGGCTAGGGTTAGGGTTCGGGTTAGTGTTAGGTTTACGGTTAAGGTTAGGGTTCGGGTTAGGGTTAGGGTTAGGGTTCGGGTTAGGGTTAGGGTTAGGGTTATGGTTATGGTTAGGGTTCGGTTTAGGGTTAGGGTTAGGGTTAGGTTTAGGGTTCGGGTTAGGGTTCGGGTTAGGGTTAGGGTTAGGGTTAGGGTTAGGGTTCGGATTAGGGTTAGGGGTAGGGTTCGGGTTAGGGTTCGGGTTCGAGTTAGGGTTAGGGTTAGGGTTAGGGTTAGGGTTCGGGTTCGGGTTCGGGTTAGGGTTAGGGTTAGGGGTTAGGGTTAGGGTTACCGTTCGGGTTAGTGTTAGGGTTAGGGTTAGGGTTAGGTTTCGGGTTAGGGTTAGGGTTAGGTTTAGGGTTAGGGTTCGGGTTCGGGTTAGGGTTAGGTTTCGGGTTAGTGTTAGGGTTAGTGTTCAGGTTAGGGTTCGGGTTAGGGTTAGGTTTAGGGTTAGGGTTCGGGTTAGGGTTAGGGTTAGGGTTAGCGTTAGGGTTCGGGTTAGGCTTAGGTTTAGGTTTGGTTTAGGGTTAGGGTTAAGGTTCGGGGTAGGGTTAGAGTTAAGGTTCGGGTTAGGGTTAGGGTTAGGGTTAGGGTTCGCGTTAGGGTTCGGGTTAGGTGTCGGGTTAGGGTTAGGGTTAGGGTTCGGTTTAGGGTTACGGTTAGGTCAGGGTTCGGGTTAGGGTTGGGGTTAGGTTTAGGGTTAGAGTTAGGGTTCGGGTTAGCGTTAGGGTTCGGGTTAGGGTTCGGGTTAGAGTTAGGATTCGGGTAAGGGGTTAGGGTTCGGGTTCGGGGTAGGGTTAGGGTTAGGGTTCCGGTTAAGGTTAGGGTTAGGGTTCAGGTTAGGGTTAGGGTTAGGTTTAGGGTTAGGGTTAGGGTTAGGGTTAGGGTTAGGGTTCGTGTTCGGGTTTGGGTTCGGTTTAGGGTTCTGGTTAGGGTTCGGGTTAGGGTTAGGGTTAGGGTTAGGGTACGGGTTAGGGTTAGGGTTAGGGTACGGGTTAGGTTTAGT
>JAVLSZ010000027.1:46450000-46452500 GCA_032313775.1 Urocyon cinereoargenteus | reverse complement strand
GTTAGGGTTCGGTTAGGGTGAGGGTTAGGGTTAGGGTTCGGTATAGGTTTAGGGTTAGAGTTAGGGTTCTGGTTAGGGTTAGGTTTCGGGTTAGGGTTAGGGTTAGGGTTAGGGTTCGGATTAGGGTTAGGGGTATGATTCGGTTTAGGGTTCGGGTTCGAGTTAGGGTTAGGGTTAGGTTTAGGGTTAGGGTTCGGGTTAGGGTTAGGGTTAGGGTTAGGGTTCGGTTTAGGGTTAGGGTTAGGGTTAGGGTTAGGGTTAGGGTTAGGGTTCGGGTTAGGGTTAGGGTTCGGGTTCGGGTTAGGGTTAGGTTTAGGTTTAGGGTTCGTGTTCGGTTTAGGGTTAGGGTTTGGGTTAGGGTTCGGGTTCGTGTTAGGGTTAGGGTTAGGGTTAGGTTTAGGGTTCGGGTTAGGGTTAGGGTTAGGGTTCGGGTTAGGGTTAGGGTTAGGGTTCGGGTTAGATTTAGGGTTCGGGTTAGGGTTAGGGTTAGGGTTCGGGTTAGTGTTCGGGTTCGGGTTAGGGTTAGGGTTAGGTTTAGCGTTCTGGTTAGGGTTAGGGTTAGGGTTAGATTTAAGGTAAGGGTTAGGGTTAGGGTTCGGGTTAGGGTTAGGGTTAGGGTTCAGGTTAGGTTTCGGGTTAGGTGTCGGGTTAGGGTTAGGGATCGGGTTACGGTTAGGGTTACGGTTAGGGTTAGGGTTCGGGTTAGGGTTAGGGTTAGGGTTAGGGTTAGGGTTCGGGTTAGGGTTAGGGTTAGGGTTAGGGTTAGGGTTAGGTTTAGGGTTAGTGTTAGGGTTAGGGTTCGGGTGAGGGTTAGGGTTCGGGTTAGGGGTCGGGTTAGGATTAGGGTTAGGGTTCGGGTTAGGGTTAGGGTTAGGGTTAGGGTTCAAGTTAGGGTTAGGGTTCGGCTTAGTGTTAACGTTAGGGTTCGGGTTCGGGTTAGGGTTAGGGTTCGGGTTCGGGTTAGGGTTAGGGTTCGGGTTAGGGTTCGGGTTCGTGTTAGGGTTAGGTTTAGGTTTAGGGTTCGGGTTCGGGGTTAGGGTTATGGTTAGGGTTCGGGTTAGGGTTCGTGTTAGGGTTAGGATTCGGGTAAGGGTTTAGGGTTCAGGTTCGGGTTAGGGTTAGGGTTAGGGTTCCGGTTAAGGTTAGGGTTAGGGTTCTGTTTAGGGTTAGGGTTAAGTTTAGGGTTAGGGTTCGGGTTAGGGTTAGGGTTAGTGTTCGGGTTAGGGTTCGGGTTAGGGTTAGGGTTAGGGTTAGGTTTAGGGTTAGGGTTCGGGTTAGGGTTAGGGTTAGGGTTAGGGTTAGGTTTAGGGTTCGGATTAGGGTTAGGGGTAGGGTTCGGGTTAGGGTTCGGGTTCGGGTTAGGGTTAGGGTTAGGGTTAGGTTTAGGGTTCGTGTTAGGGTTAGGTTTAGGGTTAGGGTTAGGGTTTAGGGTTAGGGTTAACGTTCGGGTTAGGGTTAGGGTTAGGGTTAGGGTTAGGGTTAGTGTTAGGTTTAGGGTTAGGGTTCGGGTTAGGGTTAGGGTTAGGGTTAGGTTTAGGGTTCGGGTTAGCGTTCTGGTTAGTGTTAGGGTTCGGGTTAGGGTTAGGGTTAGGGTTAGTGTTAGTGTTAGGGTTCGGATTAGGGTTAGGGGTTAGGGTTAGGGTTCGGGTTAGGGTTAGGGTTAGGGTTCGGGTTAGGGTTAGGGTTCGGGTTAGGGTTCGGGTTAGGGTTCGGGTTAGGGTTAGGGTTAGGGTTAGGGTTCGGGTTCGGGGTTAGGGTTATGGTTAGGGTTCGGGTTAGGGTTCGGGTTAGGGTTAGGATTCGGGTAAGGTGTTAGGGTTCGGGTTCGGGTTAGGGTTAGGGTTAGGGTTCCAGTTAAGGTTAGGGTTAGGGTTCGGTTTAGGTTTAGGGTTAGTGTTAGGGTTAGGGTTCGGGTTCGGGTTAGGGTTAGTGTTCGGGTTAGGGTTCGGGTTAGGGTTAGGTTTAGGGTTAGGGTTAGGGTTCGGGTTAGGGTTAAGGTTCGGGTTAGGGTTCGGGTTAGGGTTAGGGTTAGGGTTCGGATTAGGGTTAGGGGTAGGGTTCGGGTTAGGGTTCGGGTTAGGGTTAGGGTTCGGGTTAGGGTTCGGGTTAGGGTTAGGGTTAGGGTTCGGGTTCGGGTTAGGGTTAGGGTTCGGGTTAGGGTAGGGTTCGGGTTCGGGTTAGGGTTCGGGTTAGGCTTAGGTTTAGGGTTAAGGTTCGGGTTAGGGTTCGGGTTAGGGTTAGGATTCGGGTAAAGTTGTTAGGGTTCGGGTTCGGGTTAGGGTTAGGGTTAGGGTTCCGGTTAGGGCTGTGTTAGTGTTCGGGTTCGGGTTAGGGTTAGTGTTCGGGTTAGTGTTAGGGTTCGGGTTAGGGTTAGTGTTCGGGTTAGGGTTAGGGTTAGGCTTAGGGTTCGGTTTCGGGTTAGGGTTAGGGTTAGTGTTCGGGTTAGGGTTAGGGATCGGTTTAGGGTTAGGGTTAGGGTTCGGGTTAGGGTTAGGGTTTG